>JAVCKX010086533.1:0-12955 GCA_034780695.1 Lepetodrilus gordensis | reverse complement strand
AAGCTAAAATTACATTTACATATATAATACATAGTTGTTTATGTACGTGTGGAGGTAGACCTATCTATATCTATACTATAGATGATGATAATCATAATTATTATATATAATGTATACATGTATATAGGGCCTATATTAATAACGCGCCAGAACCAACCCCTAGCGCTAAGACATGCTCAGTACTACATTATTACCCCCGGTCAATGGATCAGTGTGCACCCAGTCATCCTTCTCAACTCCGTGAGGAGTATACAATATATATTTAAGTGGGCCTATATTCAAGGGTATAAACAGCAATTTAGCATACATGTAGAACAGCACGTATATAACGCCATGGATTATTGTAATATCAGCATCAGTAGTAGTAGTAGTAGTAGTAGTAGTAGTAGTAGTAGTAGTAGTAGTAGTAGTAGAAGTAGTAGTGTCTGTAAGTGGAGTATATAATCGCCGCCAATAAACACACAGAATGCTCAAAGTATGCTTAAAATGCGCTCTCGTTACAAGATCCTCTCGAGACAAACCTCTCGAGCCAAACATTTACAAAACACCACAGATGTGAACAAAGCCAAACGATTCCGGAAGCCTTTAACCGTATGAATAGCGCCGGTGGCCAGGGGCAGCTAATTGGTACCCCGTTTAACTAAGTTGGTGTAAATTATGTATTTGTAGCTCTCGGGGTTCCGCGGCGAGGAAGGGGTGGGGGAAAATGGAACCGCTCAGCTCTCAACAGCGCCTACGCATCCAAGCATAGACAGATCATGTGATATATAGGCGGAGATGGCGCGACGGCGACACCTTTCGTCGCTGTGAGGCTAATCAGGACTATAATCCTAAAATGTCAACAGGCACAGTTTCATCTTCGCCACGCGTGTCAACAATTAAGGAGTCGAATCTGGAACTGTAATAAGACTTTACTATACGGCATATGATTTGTGCTAACCCGTCGAGGCACGACCGAGATTGAGCGAGAGAGAAAAACAGTTGTCTAAGGGAGACAATTACAGTTGTTAACAAACCGCCCTTAAAACGTGATTGAGTGACCGCTAAACATGACATATCAACGGTATCACCCTATCAACAAAGTTGCTTCAATGATAAAGACGTTTAGTTCAGAATAGATAGTGTGTGCACGGCATAATGTTCAAGTTTTCAAAGAAACCCATATACGTTTGTATCAACATACTGCGATTTAAATTAATGTGTATAACAAATGCATTCAGTGCAATTGGAATTCTATTACTCTCTGTTTATGCACATTTATCGAAACAAATTCGCCTGCCGTGTAAACATGGATTTTATCAGGGGCCCACTTAGGGTTGCAAACAATAATCGACGTCAAGGCTAATGAGCCGCTTTGCCTAAAATGGAATTTCTGCCCAATCCCATTGCCATTGTGACGTGCGAGACGCCAGGGAGAGAATCTCAACCAGGGCTGCAAATAGTGAGATCAAATCCTGGGAATTCTGTCTTCGGGCCCCACTGCGGAGAGTGCGGGTCTACACGTTGGCAGAGAAACGGATCGACGCACCAAGCCGGAATCACACACACTCAATTACGTCCCATAGCGACAATGATGCGATCATGATAAGGGAGGGAACTGCTGTCAGTCATGCTAACGGTTGTGTTGCTGTACCGTAACTCTTCATTTACTCGAAATGTAATAGACACCAGATAGCGAATCGCGGTCGAAGCACCATCGTCGGCTGCAGCAAATAGATTGAAATACCGTAAAGGGTATTAATGCTGCACGGTTTGTTGTCGTCAAAGGAAATTAAGAAAAATATTCAATTGTCAACTGTTTCGAATGCATCATTTGTTTATCCAGGTAATTTCTACGCAGGGCCCACTTAGGGTTGCAAACAATAATATACGTGCGATCAACTGGCCATATATAGTTGCGATAACGAACCACAATGCCCGAATACAAAGAAAGTATAATTTGTATACAATAACTTCCTTTAACTCTCACCCTCTACCTGGGTCATTTATCCTAAGAAACATTGCTTGGATGGTGGCATGACAGATTCAGTGTAGAAATGCAACATGGAAAAGCATACCCAAACATTCATGAGATTCAGACATGTTTCGCAATGAATAATGCCAAAAATAAAAGAAGCGGCGATAATGAGGCGGAAATTACTACCATCGCTTACCATGCATATAGATATATAATAATAACGGAATATCTACATAATTATAACACGCACCGAATCGGCGTAAAATATTTCGTAGTGACATACATGTATATACTAGTATGCATGTGTATAAACCATATACGTATACAAGTTACGTATATATATATATATAATGTATTAGGCCTACTACTTAATTATAAATGCAATACCGATTTTCATACAGCTATCAACAATTAAAAAAGCTATATCCTATAATGTATTCGTATTAGTATTATATTAGGAGAGTGTATTAGTAGGCTATTATATTAGGAGAGCATACTTAGTAATCACGATCACACCATCACGAATGCATTACCAGACCTTGCATATGGAGAGAGGTTATAGCTTGTTCTATAATAAACGTTTTTGAATGGGAGGAGGGCATAACCAATGACATCGATTTGAAGTACCAGAAACGACATTTTCACAACTTGTGGCGGTGTCTCTACGGGTTCATATTTCCTCAACTTTCAATGAACAGTCGACTCAACAAAGTATCTCTAGCAGATTGACGCTGTGCCGAGCTAAAAATCCAGCGCGTCGTTTAAATTTCTTTTGTCAAGTCTCGCGGGGGTCACCCGGCGTTATGTAAACTGATATCGCGATCCCAACCGTTTAATACGTGTCCCAAAGAACTAAACAACCTCTAAAAATCTCGCTTATGGCTCTGAAACACTTCTCGGTTTCGTTGTACGACCTGCTAGAACACCCCCTCCCCATTTACCCCTAAGGATCCCACCACATAAGAATGGATTAATATAATATATATATAAGCCGATATACAAATAAAAATTGAATTCTGCATGGTTAATTTGGCCATATATATATATATTATATAGTCGGTCATATACTGTACACATCTAGATCTAGTCGTTACAGATGTATTTTTCTTTAAAAAAAACCGAATGTTTTTGTAATAAAACAAAAGCAAGTAAAATTATATGTGAATTTGATGTTTCAAATAGTCCTATATATATATAGAGAGAGATAAATCAAACTTCAACTATTTTATTTTTAAAGTAAAGAGAGCAAGAAGTGTGTGTATAATAACTATTTTAATTGGTATATTAACTAATTTCAATTGTTTCACATATATATATGTACTATATTGTCGAATACCTTTGCTATAATGGTCTAGTACCTTTGCTCTTAATCGATGTCTAAATTCTTGAGCCGATAACGTTAACCATTTCATAATATTGTTTATGTTTAAGAATAATCATTACGGTACTTAATTACTCTAAATAAACTTGAAGGTTTGGGTATTTATCTGCTAAGTGTTAGTTATCGATGCATATAATATGCTTAGAGCTAGGGTCACTTGCCACGGCACGGGGCAAG
Organism: Lepetodrilus gordensis; assembly: GCA_034780695.1. Classification (NCBI taxonomy): domain Eukaryota; kingdom Metazoa; phylum Mollusca; class Gastropoda; order Lepetellida; family Lepetodrilidae; genus Lepetodrilus; species Lepetodrilus gordensis. Next base: position 9,440 of record JAVCKX010086533.1, on the reverse strand, counting down.
CGGTTAAATAGCGTCAACGCTGTCCTTGATCAAATCACGCTCAACGTCATTTTTAATCGCAAACGACAATATCCGACTACAAGGTGCATAAGGGCCCCGATACATTCTCTCCATTGTCGGACGATCACATGGGTATAAAATTCAAAATGGTGCGTCTCTTCTGTTCCGAGGGCTGCCGGTTTAATATGGCCTATTTTCTGAAATGACAAACTAGCTTTTACCGCTGGATGGGCTTGACATATGGCACGTGCGGCCCTACTACGATAATAGGGCAACAATGTGGACGACTGGCAACTCGCTCGAAGCTCGGTGCCTGAAGTTAGATTTGTTCAACAGAGGCACCCAACCGTGGACAAGCGGACCGAGGGTCGTAGAAGGCTTCACAAACTCATTGTCGATTGACTTTCTTTATGCTGGAATGATATGTACAGTAATACACTCCCGACGATATATCCCTAATCGGGCCTCAATGATATGTGAGCGCCACCTTGTGGTGGGTCTCGAAATGCGAGGAATTCCCCACATGTCTGAGTGACTCTAACAAATAAAGTACGGCGAGTCTCATTTCCCCCATCCCGTGTCTACTAAGAGCTTGACCAACAGTATCCGCAGTCACTTGGCGGAAAATGTGATTAAACACAGGACATCGATTCCAATTTATCTTACTGTCAATAACTTGTAAACTATTGACCGTTAGCCGATACACGCGCTTTGGAAGCATCAACTAATAAACTATAAAGAAGTATCACATTAACACATACTTCTGGATTCAAAACACCGTTTTGTAATTGACACCGGTATTAATATATACTGAATATGTGACGTCTAATTTATATGTTGTTCTTTATTATTAATCTTGTTTATTTGATATAGATGTCAAACAACATAAAATCAAAGAATTAATAAAGTCATACACACGCTACAAACGCATTCAAATAAAATGTATATATCGATAGTAATATGTACTATTTGTTTACATAATAACATCAACACAATACATGTTCGCATAGTCAAAGCCATCAATCATGCGACATGCTTGTTTTCCGCGAAGACACGGTTTCTTTAACTTGTTCCTCAATTTGTCTCAACCGACGGAGAAGGGTTTCAATAAAGGGTTCCCCCGTCTGCTCCTCGTCTCTAACCCAGCAGGTCGGGGTCATAAAGGGCACCTGTGAGGGCCAACACGGGTTGTACACATTCTGAAGAATTTCAACGGCAAGGGTTCCGAAACTAGTTTGTTCTCAAAAGTTTGCACTATATAGCTGCATGCAGGACACATAACCTAGTTCCTGCTGGCAAAGGGAGGGAATGCCTTTGCTGCTTCAATGCATCGGAGACTCGGATAGAGTCTTGTTGCCAAAGTCTTCGCGTATCGTACAAACGTTTTGGTACATATCTGCCAAGCGTGAGATATGATAGCTTATCTTATAGACCCTCCAAGTGGTGTTGATATTTTAGATGCTGCCCCGGGAACATTCTCGTCTGTTTGGCGTACATTCAAACTAGTATTCCCCTATATATTGTAGACAAGGGTGAATTTCTCTTTAAGCTGCAGAAGAAGCAAAAACACAAAAAAACCTGAGAAAGAAATCGACCACCGGCTGTCGAATTGTTTACTGATTGACGCCATTTTGTGTTGAAAGTTGAAGGTACTTATGGCGTTTAAAAGATTCGCGCCATCTATAAATAGTATGTCAGGAGTTGTTAATGTACTTATATAAATCACATTGACCTATTCCATAACAACTTTGTTTAACTTTTATTATAGATTAACAACCTATTTACAGCTTACAATACCAATCCATATTACATAGGATATTATTGCAATACAAACCTCTACTCCTAATGTTGTAAACACGAGGAAGATCATATCTCGAAAACCCACTGACTTTTCACACTAGAATACAATCGCAACCTATTTCTCGTTATAACATTTCAACGACTATATACTGGGATCCCAAGGTGACGTTATCGTGACTGGAAGGTGACTCCCCTATAGAGAGCCTCACCGATTTGGGAGTTTTGTTGACTGATGCTACTACGGTGTGAGCACGGGACAGGCCTTATTCTGAGAATGCGTATGAGCCGCCCCGGCAGAAATGCAATCCCCAAATGACATAATAACTATCCCAGCTGTACATCTGAATGGGGACCGGCGACTTGTTAGCCTCGGCAATTAGCTGAGTGTTTCCTCGAATCATCCCCAGTACAACAAGCTCACTCACTAACTCGGTGACTTGCCGAGGAGTGAATGGTGGTAGATCATTATATACTGTACAACAAAATCTAGGGAACGGCTTTTGCCACCGCGGGAGGCCCTGTAAGGGGTCCATAAAGTTCTCCGATATATACGTCTGACAGTCTTTTGTGTAGATTCAATTAGTCTATTAATTCATGATGATATGAATTAGAAAATAAAACATGGTGTTGAATTCTCACAACAACAAAAAAAACACCCACAAAATATGCTGCATATATTATCTTCCATATACTAGTATATTATTGTTACCTGGGTATGACCAATGCATTATTAAATATTTTAATACTTATTATATTACTTAAATGAAACAAATCTTGAAAGTGGCTTTAAAGGCATAATATCACAGATGTTTATGGTTGTTTTGGACTAGTTCTAAGCTATAACTGCAAAGTACATTCACTTGACATGACATACATAAAATCATGTTTGTACTTCCAAAAAGCTTTCCACCGATGTGTGTTTGACAAATCTTCACTGCAATCCCACTTGCAACTCTTTAGAGTCGGGTTTAAATCAAATACGTCCAACGGCTTCTTTATACATGATGCACAAGGGACATAACTCTGTTTGCTCACACATATTCCTATTAGAAGTGATACATCAAAGACGAGATAAATAGCGGAATGTTCCCCTATTTAATATAAAATATTATTTGTTTTATAACTATCGGGTGCTAGGGGATAAGTACATGAGTAAATAACAACTTTTGGGTTGATAAATCAAGCGTAATTAGTCTTAGATTGAAATTTGTTTGTCCGATTATACAGGTCTATCAACTGTGATATTATGCCTTTAAACTGACCACTGCAGTTAAAAATTTAATTTGTAAGCTCTTGTATTATCTTGAATAATTGACCATTAACAAAAACCTACATACATAATAATCAATAGAACATTATTAGATATTTAAAAGTTACAATATTTAAATGTCTGAAAACATACCATAATATATTTAATATAAGTTTGAAGCTTATAATATAATATTTCAATGTATAAATAAATATTATGACTATTTTGAGATAAATAATATGCTCTCCGAAATAAATAATGAGATGTTCTTTTCAATCAAATAATGACATTTCCAGTTCTGACATTGACAAATACATACAATTATAATGTTCAAAGATACGTATGATCAAGACATATAAATTTAACATACCAGGTATTGTCATTTTAACCTGTAGGAAACTGCCAATATCTGATTGAATTCTAAATACATCAGCAATCTAATCTTTGTCTTTGATGGATCATCATGTCTGTCTGTCTAGATTAAAAGATACAACTCCTTTAAGGTGATGCTTGTAGGAAACAGACAAGTTGACCAAACAAACAAGTGTCAACTTGTCTATGTGGGCAAATCCATCTTCTCACGACTGACTCGCAAGCCCAGGTCACAAGTTCACCTGAAGAACCCCTTATAAACTAAAAGATATCATTCTCATTGTATTCAGTCTATAAACTTTACTGCAGTGGCTGATCTTTGGAGCACTGGATACTGTTGTTACTGTTTTTTTCTTCTTCTTTTTCTTTCTCTCACCAAATATGTATCTTACATAATTTCCGCACTAACAGTTATAAAGCATAATTTTGTGGGCTGGATACTTTTGAGTGGGATGGGACTAAATAATGCATAAACTTTCAAGTGTAGATTCATAAAACTTCAAAGAGGATCAAGTAAGATGATTTTAATAGAAAGTAATATTAACGTTTGAATTATACCAGGCAAACATTTATGTATATAACGTTTTTCCACCTAGGATATATAATAATAGAATACTCAATAACAAATGTACGGTATATACCGTATATATACATATTGGATCTTGTAATTATAGCTCAATGACTAGTTGTACATGATATAAGTATATTCAAAGTAATCATAGATGTTGACTAGATGACATTGTACATATAAGAATACTTGATCTATTATCATATCTCAATGGCTAGTACTTATATATACTTAATGTAATAACAACCCATTGACTGGATATACCAGGTTATACTCTTGACTTGATGTACATATATATAAGTAAGCATACTCAATTTGTTCACAGCTTGTTGATGTAGTATACATGTATTATTACTGTATACTCAATGGAACATCGGTAAATAACAATGTAACGGCATGCTTGATCTACCTATAACTCAGGTGACTTGTAGGTATATCCAATACATTGTATGTGCAAATATTTCTCTTACTTTTCATTTCAACAGTAGTATTTATTTGAACAACGACTATCACCAATGAAGTGCAAATGTTTCTCTTACCTTTTCTCATTTCAACAGCAGCATTAATTTCACAATGATAAGTGCAAATATTTCACAATGACTATATCCAATATAAGTGCATATTTTTCTCTTACTTTTCATTTTAACAGCAGTATTATTTTCACAATGATGTACTTATATTATATTAATTTCATAATGATAAATGCAAATAGTTCACAATGACTATATCGAATATGTGCATATGTTTCTCCTAATTATTTCAACAGCAGTATTAATTTCACAATGATAAGTGCAAATATACCACAATGACTATATCCAATATAAGTGCATATGTTTCTCCTACTTTTCATTTCAACACCAGTATTTATTCTCCTACTTTTCATTTCAACGCCAGTATTTATTGTCACAATGAAAATATCCCCTCTGAAGCCTTGTGAGGCTCACACGTAGAGCCCCCTCCAGCCGTACAGGCTTACAGCAGTATTTAAACATGCCTGGAATTGTTATGCTATTGTACAGACAACTGTATAGATAATGTGACAACGGCATTCAGTAAGTCATCGAGCTTGTCGCTCTGTCACTCCTCGCATGTCAATCACGGTAGCTGTATTATATACAGTAGTGTCAGGGTGACATGTACAGTAGTGTCGGGTGTGTCTCCTCTCAGTAGTGTCTCCTCTTAGTAGTGTCATATATAAAGTAGTGTCTGATGTGTGTCTTCTCTTTATGTGTCTCTATGGATGTTGTCTCCATGTGCAAAATGTGTAAATAGTATTTTATTATTGCTTGATACCTCAATTACCTCAACCCTCTCCCTGCTGAATTAGACACTGGCACTGCTCTATAGGGCATCTCCAGTTGCCTCCAGCGTTGAGAGAGTTAAACGCATTGATATTTGTTTTATATCCATCTTCAAAATGTTATGTTTGATTTCAGAGACCACATAAAATTGGAATATTTAAGATTTGTGAAATAAATTCACTGATGCAGGATTTAAAGTATGTAATTTGAGATGTCAGAGGTTTAAAGCTTAGAATTTGTAATATTTCAATCGATATTTTATTCAATGAATAACAATAATAAAAAGAGATGGCATGAAGAAAAAACAAAACAATTCAGCATATTTGATATCGACACAGTGACAAAAATAATACTACAATATTTGAAGTTAACATAAAAGATATTCCCATAAAAGATATTCAGATTTCATTAAAAAAATATTGGCCACAAACAAACTCAAATAATGTAATTACTTTTACAAAACTGATTGGTTTGATATGTCAACATTATTATCTTGCATATTATTTTTCATATAATATTACTGTATATATAAAATTAAAATAATAAACTATTTATTTCAGTCAATTTGTGAATAATCGGATCCAATGATACGAAGATTTGAAAATACAAGGGGATGCATAATAATGTGAAATATGATAATTAAAACCCTTCAAACTGAATTAAACTACAATAGTAGAATTGCATTATATTTAATGAAATCATTGTTTAGTACACATGCAAATTTGAAATCCATTTGAAAAAAGTGTAATGAAATTGTTATCAACAAAAATCAATACATGTTAGTTTTTGAACGAAAAGTGAAAACTAAAACATGCATAAAAACTGAAAAAGTATTAAATTGTATTATTAATCTGAAATTAATAAATAATAATCAAACATTGGTAAATTAGCATGCAAAATATAACAACATAACATAACAAACAAAACATTACACCACCTATAGCTGTCCTGAAAATAGACAGAGACATACATTGTAAAACAGATATCTTCCACTCGTAAACAAAACTAATTTAAATGGATTTATTCAACAAATAAAAATCCAAATAAATCCCAGCAAATAAACTTGTGCACTGCAAGCAAAGTGAATATCCATTATGTCTTTAAATCCAGATTCTACAAAATATCAATTCTGCCTCTACTGAATGCTAGAATTGATCTTTAGGGCATTATACTAAAAGGATTTTTTTTTTCTGTGGGACTGAAATATGCTTAAATAGCTGATGCCCCCCCCTCACTTATCTCCCTTTCCCCATCAATAGAGGGTTTTTTAAAGGTGAATCCTGAGAAATTTCATTGAAAACTTTCCAAGCTATTAGACGTAACATAATTACTTCTAAACACATGATGAATTCTCATATCACAAACCTGGATAATAATGGATATCGGCTATTAATAATTGATTTATACGAGCAGCAGAAAATCAACACAGGATTTTGACAAATACATTTTGAAGCTTGCTACTCTGCAGTGTGCAAATTCAAGAAAATGGTTGCTTTAATGGAACCAAAGTGTTACATGATCTTTGGACATGCAAGTCATCTACGAGTTCTGGGCAAACATTGAAAAAAAATATGGTTACTATGACAATTGCAATCAAATCAAAAAGGTATATTGACTGGTGGTGTTCATTTTACTGATGTATAAAGGGCAGTGAACACAGAAAGGACTATCGCTTTGTGCTGTTATTATGGGGGTAGTGATTTTAGGTTAATGCACTTTTTATACCACTTTTCAAAGTATTTCTGTATGATTGTGGTATGTTTATCATGGGGAGAACACCTGTAAATCACAGCCAATAACACAAGGATGGTAATTATATTTTATATTCAGTATACAGATTCCCAATCTAAAATGACTGTGAAAACAAGGATATATTTGGGTTTCAAGTTCAGAATTCAAACTTGATGACAATAACACAAGTCTTCTGATAACAGCATTCACTCAAGCACTTATGTGTGTGTCACAATATTGATAACTGCATGCATACACCCTTATGTGTGTCAAGATCCTGATAACGATTTATGTATGTCATAATATGAATAACTGCATATGCACACACACCCTTTAATGTGTGTCAAGCATCCGATATCTGCATGCTCATAAGACTTCATATTTTACTGCAATTCTAGTTCCATAACTGTATGAAAACCTCATGTATAATAATGATACTACTGAGATTTAGCAGATCTGGCAGTAAACATATCTGACAGTAAACTCAACAAAACCAGAATATGTTTTATATACTTTTACATACACAGGTGAATTCATAGTTAAATCAGAATTATTTAAAATCGTCAGATAATTACATGCGTATAATAATAATAAACACAATAAATCTCGACACTACGGATTGTTGACCGACTTCCTAAAGAGAACATTGACATTGATCCCGGCAGTCTTCACGAAAAATACATTTCATTAGGAAAGTATTACATCAGTAAAATGATCAATGTTTGAACAATTTACTGCTGAGGCAATATTCCACGAAAAATACATTTCAAAAGAAACAACGCCAATCAATACATATTAACCAAATGTCTTCATCTCGTAGAATATATCACCATCGAACTGTGTCACCATTGAACTGTGTCGCCATCTAGTGTGGCACCATCGACTGAGAAATAATTATGCTAGTAATGACTGAAAAAGACGTTTCATCTATTTTTTCCACTCCCGAAACTAATCACAGTGGCTGAAAGTCACAATCTTTGGTCTAATAGGCTATTGATTGAAAGGCAGAATACCTGGTACTCCTATTTTTTCTATCTCCCACAGATAAGAGAGTTCCCAGTGTTGCCTCAATCAAACAGACTTAACTGGAAACTTTTCCCATCTAAGACATCTTGAAATGTCACTGTCGCGCGAAGATTTATTCAAGACGTCGAAAAAAAGACAAACTAAGAAATTTTAATACAGTAATTCTTACATCTCGCTCCTGTTTATGATCTTCTCAGAGAATCTGATAACACAGCAGGTATAGCGAATCAAGATCCTTGAACAATTCTCTGATCGGCCATTTCTAATATAGCGCCAATGGCTTTAGTCTTCAAGAACAGAAATGGTGTTGGTAAAATGGGGGCGTGAAATGGCCAAGTATAATTATAAGAAGTACCAGTTTCATTCACTTTTTGTTAATGAGTATTCTAATAGGGATATTTCCTCTATACTCAATCTGACTGCAAAATCTGGATGATGGAAGCCAAGGTGAAGTGCTGGACTAAGGTTGAAGATGCTACAAGAACCGAATCTTTATGCATAATAGATTGTACCAGCACTTGGTGACTTGCAGATCTGTTAAATTTTCCACCTTGTTAGTGGATTTTAGATCTCGACAAAGACATAGATTCCAAACAGAGCATGGTAGGTCACTTCTGAATGGAATAACTTTTGGTGAAAGTTGCAGTGGATGCTGAAATCATGAAAAGCATCAAATAAATTGTTCCATTTGCCAGATTGTGCATGGAATCCATTAGGTTGTGCACAAGTTGTGCATAAGCACTATCAGAAGGCAGTGCACCTGACCTTCCAAATTCTTCATGAGACCCATCAGGTTGTTCATTGGACATTACAGGTTATGAATGGGAACGGACCTACCAAGTTGTGCATGTGATCCACATGGACCCACTAGGTTCTGTATTTAACCTATTATTCCAGCCTGAGTCTGGTACATGAACCATCTCCTCAGACAGAAGCTATCATAACCCATAACTGCTGGCCAATACTATTTACAATCAATGCAAGTTTGACATTTCTGGCTTGAAATGTTGGCAAATGACTATGACTGGGACAAGAGAAACTACCACATGAATTGAGGATTTACTTATGTAGTTGGTCATGGGTACAAGGATAGAACCTTTCCAGGATACGAGTCTTGATTTAATTGAAGTTCAACATCATTGTCTGTTTGTCTGGGTCACAGGAGTCTGGAATTCACTGTACTGGAACACTGTCCTTTAACTTAACCAACGTGTTGGGCACCTTTAACTTAACCAATGTTTTGGGCACCTTTAACTTAACCAATGTCTTGGGCACCCTTTCATGAAGATCTTGTATCACACTATGAGACCATAGAGTTTTTTGAGCAATTGCGGCGAGATAAGATACAAGTACTGTAGTGTCTTGGTGGATAGGATGGCTTCATGAAAGCATG
>JAVCKX010086316.1:0-12959 GCA_034780695.1 Lepetodrilus gordensis | reverse complement strand
TATACCATCATTGGTTCAGATACTGTGGGCATATACATAAACATAATAAGCTTATAGGAGTCTTAACAGGCTGAGATCGGTACGACAATGGTGAAATATGTTTGGCTATATGTAGGCTAGGACAAAGCATCAAAAGATAACGTCAGGATGGATTCGACGTCATCGGGAAAAGAAGCCAATTCATGCAAGGGCAGACAAGTAGCACTGTCAATAGAATGAAATCGTGATTTTCTGTAGCTGGTTAAGTATACAACGAGAAAATAAAACACGCAAAACGCATGTAGGTTAAACCATTGATGTGCAGTCAACCAGGGGGCCTATTCTCGAAACTTTCTTACGATCGTACGACAATGGTGAAATATGTTTGGCCGAAATATAACCCATTAGTCGGTTACGATGGTTCGATGAGTATGAAATGAACCGTGTCTAGGGCAGAGGTCTAAAACTCGAACATAATCATATATATACATTTCCACAGGTTCTTGACGTCAGTGAAAACAATCTTTCAAATTTATTGTACCCTAACCCTGACCCTGACCGACTTCGCGCATCATGGAATTAGGTCTCGTGACCTATTGGCTTCATGGCACAATTAATGCCAATTCATTTCTTAAAATAACATTATTAAACCAGTTTGTAGAAAATTTCGCATACTTTGTAGCTTAGAACTGATTTTCAATATTTTGCGAAGTAGGGCCTAACGGATGTGTTAAAAATACATGTAGGCCCTAGTCCAACCGATTTGTTTTGATCTAATTTTCTCGATTATGAATATTTTCTTTTAATTATTGCATGTCAATATATATATAGTATTGTAAAATAATTTGGCAGTTTATTCGATTTTCTAAATAAATCCGTCGCAGCATCGTACAAACCATGTACAATAATCTGAAATAATTTTTCGCCCTGACAATTATAGTAGAACACTTGTGCAATACGAATTTCCAGAGTTATAGATATTTTCATTATTCCGTAAATAGTTGAACGCCAAACATGTTTATTTTCTTGTCTTGAGCTAAACACAAGCCATTTCCGATACATGCAATTCGTTGGCATGGCACTCTTTGAAGTTGCTCTTGCGAGAGTCCGTGTTCGAAATTACCACTGGAAACGATGGCCCGAATACAAATAACAAATGTTTACAAAAACCATGAATTTCTATTGGTCCTTGTACGATACCTTTACCATTTGTGAGAAATGGCCGGGCCATCGGTAATTTCGAACACTGCGAGAGTACATGAAACTCATATTTAATATATTCTGGATACACGATGAAGCAAGAAAGCATGTTGAAAATCATTATAGTATGCTATAGTGCGTGCATGTTACTGTGTATGAAAGAGCACCCACATATCTTGCAAATACCGATCAAACAATGGACTAGACATATTTTAAAACATTTTATTTCAACAATTTATATAAACAGTATAACAAGTGTTTTTGAACCATATATAAAAGTTTAACAATTTTTTTTGTTTTGTTTTCTTAATAACCGTCACCCATGAAAAATAATAAAGAAATGAATCTCAAAGCAAAAAAAAATAATAGACAAACGTAAACGTACTTTTTTTCGAGAGACGTTTTAAAGAAAAATGAGGTTGAATTGAATGGAAGCAAGCTAGTTTAGCTGAATGGTAAAATTTTGCATAAGACTGGTTAGAATGTACGTAATGTCAACAGCTGTAAAAGCTTCTGAATGGCCGAGCAATAAAAATTTCAACATTCAGTTTGAGTAGGATACTCCTTTTAAAAGTGTTTGTCGGATTGGCCAATGATTCGCATGCTACAGTAAGTTTAAAAGGAGTTGTATCTTTCTAGCTTTAAAAGTGATTACAACTAGATCACGGTATCGTCATAAAAATTATCTTCAAGCGGATTATAAAAAGGAGAGAAAGCTTCAGAAATGATACAATAAAACAGGGAATACATGAAACTCTTTCTATGAAGACGAGACTAGAGTACAAACTTGTTTGCATATTTTCAAAGCATTAAATGAAAACTACGTAATAATCATTGTAAAATAATCAGATTGAAAAATGGTGGTTTTTCATACTCAATATTCACTCTGAATGATGAAATTAAATCGTTATGGTTGAAAAGAGAATAGATGAAATTAAACAGTTGAAAACCATACAGCATGGAAGTAGCCTGCAATGTGCTGGATCACGTAATATTCTAGTACGTCAGTAAGAATTTCTAACGCCTTGCCGATACTCAGTTCAGAACAATGTTTTATAAAAACACTTTTTTTTTGCGAGTTTTTTTAGACAAAATTACAAATAGAATACAGAAGACATTAAAGCGAGGTAGAAACCTCTAACCAAATGCTGTTGAAAACGAGACAAAAATAAACAGTTTTAAATAAACGCGTGCACCAATTTCCAACAGTGTTATCAAATGAAATAATTAACAAGTCAAACAATTCACACTTTACAGTCCAACGAAATGTCAATGATCACGAGGGATATGGTTACATTTTACTCATATTTCTTTTCATTTAACTTATATAGCAACTTGGAACTATAATGACTTACGTTTTCTTAACACTAAAGAATATTTTGCGCCAAAAAATCTACACGAGTTGAAAGATTTAAAATATTTTCTAACATTGCCGATTGGCAACATTTTTTAAGCATTAAATACTGACGTTACATTTAATTCAATTTTTAGTGGACTAAGTCACAAATTAGCGAAAAAGTAATAATAACTCTAAAAAAAATAAACAAACCAAAATGACAGAAGAAAATGCTCCAAATCCACAGATTATGCAGAACATAATGCAAGTAAATGACATGAAAATAAAATAAATCTTACGGCATTGGTTTCTATCCACATTTGTTTATATGATTCCTTAAATATAAAACGTATCTAAAAGATTACACGTTACAAACTTTTAACTACCTTTGCAATTAAAATATGGACCAAGTACTATAAAACACATGAAATGCCTGATGATGCTAGATGCTAAAGTGATGAGTAAGGAGGCAGACTTAATACTTCTAGATTTTCCACATGATTCGTGAATCGAATGTCAATATTAAACTTAGAAAAATTAGAAAAACATTTCCAGTTCATTTCGGGGACAATATAAATCAAACGAAAACAAACAATAGCACTTATTTACAAAACAAGTCAACAAAACAACATGGTTGTAAAGTATATGAAAAATAGTTGTAGAGAGAAAAACAGTTCGATTTAACATGAATGGTATATAAAATAAATACATTGTGTCCATATCTAAATCAATTCCATCTTCGAACCAACTTATTGAAATCACAGACCAGGGCGTTGAAATCTATTTGTTAATAGCCATCTGAAATTAAACCAAAACAAAATTAGCATTTTCTACAGAAATCCGATATAGTAATAATATAAATCGGGGCCTGTATTCATAACAGGACTATAATCAGGGCTTGTATTCATAGTTTGATATATATTTGGTCTTCAAAAAATGACTTGAACCCTTTTATGAATACGGCCTGAGCAGGTGTTCTGTAGCTCATGCTGTCCATGATCACACTTGTTGAATGCCAGAGCATATAAATAGTGCCTATAGATAGTTTGCCATGACATTAATTGACACCCCCATTTCGTAAATTATCTCGGTGAATACTTCATGGATTGACAAACAAAATTACTTTAATTATTTTTCTATTTTGCATGCCGTAACCTAAACAATTTATAAAATTAAAATGTTTGTGTCATTAATAAAAAGATTTGTTCATATACCAATAACTAAAACGAGTTAATGTTATGCAGTATTTACGAATTTAACGAAATATGGGTATGAATGCAGGTCATGTCAAGCTAGTATAGTATTGCATAAAATAAGTAAACCTTGATTATGGTAGAGCTAATAGTACTGCCTTTTCATGAACGGCGTAATCACATCTTGTGTAGGCGCCTAATACAAGTGGATCGACTAGTTACCTGCAGCATGTTCAGAATGGTATGGCATTCTTGGTGTTCCTCGTGAGGGGCTTGTGGTGCCTCATGGTGTCTAGCGCATGCTGCCAGTACCAACAGGACCTGCAGAAGTACTTGAAGCACTGGATCTCCCGGCAGAAGTACGGCCCCTGCTGGATGCTGCACAGCGAACAAATGGCGTCCTCCAGGTAAGGGTCGATCTGAATCTGTACGGAAACAACTTCCGGTCATCAAACGTTACTTTGCATGGAATGGAAAGAACTTCCGGTCATCGAAATTACTTTGTATGGAATGGAAAGAACTTCCGGTCATCAGACGTCTTTGTATGAAGTGAATGAGCGAGTGAATTATTGTTTTACATCTCGATGGGAATCTTTCACCCACACGTGAAGACTTTGTAAGAAAGGTCAAGTGAAAGAAGCCCGTTTGTATATCGAGATCCACAACAGTGTAGTATGAATATAGAGGTATAGTATGAATAGTGCATGTCGAGATCCATAGTAGGCTATGAATAGTGTACATACTGTGAATTTGGGAGTTTTAAATACTGTATATGCAGACATAACCAACGTTACCTTCTTTGTGAATTTTGGAGTTTTGATTTCTACAAAAGCCGCCTGTACGGCCTTCATGTAGCTCTTCTTGCTGCTGAACGTCACACGTCCGGAGCCTAGTACAAGAGACGGGACACCATGGTAAATTAGGAATCACCATGATAAATTACGATTGAGCGAGTGAATTGTTGTTTTACGTCAGCGTAATAATCTTTCACCCATAAGTGACGAAATAGGTGATAAATATGAGGCACGGAGGCTATTTGAACGAGGTAGGTTAAAGCATTATACTTGAACTAAAGTGTTTAATATCTTATGTAGCCCAATGTTACATGGAGAACTTTAGGCAGTTGAATAAACGAGTTGACATTTAACAGTGGTCGTATCCAAGACATGCAAGACGACACACATGGCAAGACGACACACATGGTAAACGTCTGCAGACAGTTTCGATGGTTCGATGGTGCTCACCAATTGGATACTTGTGCTTGTCAGTGTCAATGCCAGCATATACAACGTTGCCAAAGAGGTCGTTCATGATGCTCGCTAAAGCCTCGGCTGTGATCATTCCATGGAGAGCTCCAACAAATATCGTCTTCTGTGCATCCAGTCTTTGAGAGGGAGACCTCACGTGGTTGCTGTCTGCCAACACCCATGGGATCACTTGCACCTATTGAAAGATAACATTATCTATAGTATACTTTCTACTAAGAGAGGAATAATAGTACGATATATATTACCATACATATTACCTTCTCCAATATGACAAATTAGACAAGGAACCTTCTTATACATAATGGTTCCTTGTGGAACGCCTCAATGTTTTATGTCGAGGAGGAATGACAAATTGTTACGTTACTTCTAGGGTAGCTCATTATTAAGACCATTAGGCCTTAGCGAGCGAGTTACATCTTGGATTTCAGCGGGAACCGCTCATATGCAACTATTAGAAAGTTAGAACAAGATGAATTCAGTGAAATTCATACTTTTCCTGCGATGTAAAAGCCTGTTACATTTTCTAAAAATGTTCCAATTTACCCACAAGTTAAAACGGCGCCTTTTTACATAGCTCAATCCAGCCACAAGCAACATGTACATGTAAGCTACATGCCAACCGATACCAGCTAAAAACTAAAATTTTAGAAACACAAACCTCCTTTGACCTCATTCTTCTGCTGGATATCTTGTAGTAATAGTCGCCATTGCTGAAGTCGTGTGTACACGCAGGCAACAGACACTTCACCGACTTCTCGTTGTCAAACAGCAGGTACACATAGCCTGAAAACAATAATACCGAGACAGTGTATGCAGTCTTGTGTACATGTAGGCAACAGACACTTCACTGACTTCTCGTTGTCAAACAGCAGGTAGCCTGAAAACAAGAATACTGAGACAAGTGTATGCAGTCTTGTGTACACGCAGGCAACAGACACTTCACTGACTTCTCGTTGTCAAACAGCAGGTACAGCCTGAAAACAAGAATACTGACATGGTGAATGCAATAAGGCACTGGACTTTGTAACGTCCAGTGTGCCATTCGTAACGTATTATTCAGCTTATTTACTTTACAAAACATGCGTTTAAGTTTATAGCATTGAAGACATTGCCTACCATCTTTCCCTGGCCATTCTATTTTCAAGGATCCAAATTTGTTGAACGCAGCTTGAAGCCCGGCTGAAAATAAACCCAATGAATAAATAAAATATCCTGAGAATGTTGAAAACTATCATCGGCGACTATAAAATATACTACTCAAAAGTTGCTAGGAATCACATATTTCAATATGGGGTCATTGAATATAATATTTCTTTTCCTACAAAAATGGTACGACCCTTAGCAAATTTTGAGTAGTATGTTCGCTTTACTTTAATGTTTATTCTATTAGTTCTTTAGTATAGAGACACTTCAGATAGCATTACAGACTGGCATTGATGAAATGGTAACTGCACTGCGAAAGTACAAAGAGCGCATCATAGTGATCGCGCGTATGAACGTTCTTCTTGTACTTGCCTTCAGTAATGTCCCAAGGAACACCACCAAGGAAGACTTTAGGCGAGTACGTGGGGTTCTTGTGGTTTCTTGGAGGAAGAGGTCCACTCCATGTGCAACTGGCTTCGCTCACAGCTGAAAATGCAACATGCTTGTTTTACAACACGAATGTTATGGCATTTATAATTAAAAGAACGGTCAGTGTACATGATTTCTTTAGCAAGAGCTGGGTGGGTGTATTCTCGAAACATTCAAGGTTACGAACTTCTTCGCCTAAAAACAGTTCGTAGCCATAGTACAAGAGTCGTTAAGATTGTTGTACGATCGTAAGAACGTTTCGAGAATAGTGCCCCTGGTTCACTTGTGGCTTACACAAGCCATACCTGCTGCGTTCCTGTGTAGTCTAGCTGCCCTGTCGATGGCGTAGGGGTCGACGTTGGTCATGTTGAGGAACGGCGTGATCGCCTGACTGTGCCAAGCTTGGTCGTGCAGCATCTGGGCGTTGTCAATGGGAACGAGGGCATCCTTGGTCAGCTGGGCATTCTGGAGGTTTTGACACAACTGAGAGGCGATGTCTTGAGTCGGGCCTCGGATGTTCATCTTGCCACTGAGGCTCAGGGTATTCTGTAAACAAGAAGTTCATTGTATACGTATACGATGTGTTGGAATAGCACATTAGATGTCAGTAATCAAGAAGCAATACTTCGTTTAACGGAACAAGTATGCAGAAAATATTTAACAATATACATCATGTCTCGACAATTTCATGAACATATCGGAAAAATACTCGTGTTTAACGTTATCGAGTAAACAATTAAAATGTAAAAGAAGTAAAAAATGTAGGCCCAAGTCTAAGTGAATAACTAATTTGAAAAAACAAAACATTAATACTACAATCCCTGTTTATGGACACACATATAACCTAACATTTTATGCAGGAACCAAAGTTTTCCCAATGTCAGTAATGCAATTGCAACGTCAGATATGTCTAGAATAGTCTTTCACAGATGGTTAAAGTCGTTGGAACATACCATCATTTCCAGAAGACCCGGGTCTGTAGAACATTCGCTGCCCATACCGCTAGTGTCGGACTCGCAGGGGGACGGACTTCGGGCGGCTTTGTTGGACAACAGGGTGGAATATATGATCTTGTCCATCGGAGATAGGCTCACGTCACTCATAGGACTCACAGGGGACATGGAACCGTAATCACTGGCAAGATAAATTACACCAGATGAAACGTAACTATACAATGAGTAGTGCTGTACACAAAACGACCGAACTGGAGTGAAAATTATGACAACGGGTCCATAAACTCTCAAAACTTATCTTTTGATAGCATGTCAATATTACTAGTAGTTCAGTGACTAAATATGGAGTTTGTCGCTGCGGGAATCTCACCCATTTGCGCCGATTAGTAGTTCAGACTAATACAGATTAGTCAGTGTAAATATGTAAAATGGTCACTTAGTAACGTATATGAATGTGGTCCTTCACGTTATAACCTTCCAGGACGGTTGTACCCATACGATGCATCCTTTTAACAGGACTGAACGTCTCAAACATGCATATGAAAGAGCAGACACAGTTGAGTTTGTTTCGAGGATGTGTAGCAATAGCATTGATCAGGTAAAGTAAGCAGCCTAGCTATCCCTTCACGAAGCTCTTAGCCACGAAGAGACCATTGTTACGAAGAAATCACTGTTATAACACAGAGACCCTAAGTAACGCTCTAACACTAAACTACAAAAAGGGCGCTATATGGTCTCTTAGCGGATACGAGAGCTTTGTGAAAGGATACAAAGTACCCTGGAGTTGACCAAGGAAGGGAAGTCTGTACCTGGAGGCTGCACTGGCCGTCCTCTCTCCCTTGATAGCCCGGGGGTAACGCTGGGGGGTGGTGTATCCCATGTTGTCCGTCGGGCTGTAGACTCCGTATTGCTGCATCGACGCCGCGGCTGCTGCGTGGGATGTAGTAGGAGAGAATAGCTGGAACCCTGCAGGAAAAAAAAAAAACGATTTAAACTTGTAAACATTATGGTCTAGATTTCCTTATCTACTTCCCACCAGAAACGCCGTAGGAATTAATGCAATTCCATCCGAATATAAATGCAATGGTGCCGAGATCAAGTAAGCGAAATGGCAAAACTGGGACGCATGCTCAGAACAAGTGTAGCTAAAATTTAGATTTGCAAATGTAAGCCTGGCTGCACGAATCATTACTACAATAGTTTTAGCTAACCATTATGATATATTGGTAAAGTATTGTAACGATACAATTGTTTCCTACAATGGACGTGTAGCAGGTCCTTACAACCAACTGTAGTTCTGAGAACCCGGTCCCTTTGTCCTCGTGAGGAAAACATGCTACAATATGTCACAAGATTATTTTACATTTTGCGGATGGTTACATCTCTTGACACATTGACTGTCCCCATGCATAGACTGTCTTTGGGATACTAGTATGCAGCGAGATAAGTGTAGATATGCAAGGTGCCGGAAGAGAGACGTCATCTGTACACACCAGGGTAAGCAGCTGCAGCTTGTGAAGCTTGAGGTATGGTGTTGTATCCAACCATTGACTGGTACTCTGGGTTCTGATTGGCAGAATACAACGGCAGCTGAGGCATGGCTTCTGAAAACAATATTAATAGATGACGCTGTCGAGACTTGTGAGGACATTATATTTAGTTACCTCCTGGAAGATG
This sequence comes from Lepetodrilus gordensis, assembly GCA_034780695.1. Lineage (NCBI taxonomy): Eukaryota > Metazoa > Mollusca > Gastropoda > Lepetellida > Lepetodrilidae > Lepetodrilus > Lepetodrilus gordensis. The sequence goes on along the minus strand of JAVCKX010086316.1, from coordinate 3,781 downwards.
TATTATGTGGTCTGCAAATAGCAGTATAGCTTTGAATAACATTACCCAAGTAGCGAGGTTGTATTTATGCATTTCTGAAAGATGCACGTGGTCTAGATTGTCATACTTTCAAAGAAATATACAAGCTTTTAATAGCATTAACTATACGAAGTTGTATTTAACTCTAAAAGATGCATACGAGTGATCCACACAGACAGCAAGATTGTCACACTTTCAAAACAATATACAGAGATTAAGTTGAATTTTTTCGACTGGTGTTTGTGATGTGATGTAATTATTAAGTTGAACGTCGCTGCGGGAATCTTTTTTACACATTTGCGACGATGACCATGATGGGTGTTTGTACATTCGGATCAACCGAGCCACATATTTCCGATCTGGTTATCCTTTCACAAAGCTCTCTTATCCGCTAAGAGACCATATAGCGCTCTTTGCCGATAGTTAACACACTGCAAAGAGAGCGCTATGGTCTCTTAGCGGACAAGAGAGCTTTGTGAGCGAGTGAATAATATGGAGTTTAACGTCGCTGCGACCCATTTGCGACGAGAGAGCTTTGTGAAAGTATACCATGGAATGTCGCTAAGTTGCTACGAATGGTGTTTGCAAGGACTCGCCTCTGGCACGGTCCTGGGTCATGGACGGACCCGCGAGGTTGACCATGTTGAGAGAGTTGTCCAGCAGAGCGTTGATGTGCTTCAGTATCTCGATATTGGTGGCCGCCGCGGAACCAGACAAGGGCTCACTGCCGTTATCATAATCTTCAACTCTTATGGCAGGAATGTTGTGGGTCTGTGAAAGATAATTATACTATTATATTCCAAATACCTTCAGCTGTATTTGTTTAATTTATTTTAAGTACCTGACCCTTCAAATATACTTGCTACATGCTCTGTTTGTCCATGTTTATGGCCAAATAGAAATATAATAAATAAAACACAATATTGAAAATAAGTAGGATATGCGAAAAGTGTTGGCCCTGTTTATAGCCGGATAGTGATAATGCTTTGCAGTACTCACTTCAACAATTCAGTGAGTGAGTATAGCGAAGCATCACTACCTGGCCATAAACATGGTCAACATTTTCCTCGTACACACGTACTAGTTTTCAATATTTTCATGTTTTAATTTGTATCTCCCGATGTAGTTACTAGATACAACATGCAGTAAAACTAGGTCCACATGCATTACTATAGCCACCAGGGACAGATACTTGGTTATATAAAAAGGAATTCAGACACAATTCTCTTGATCGATTACGGCGATTAGATTGGATGTTATAATCTGCTATTCTGTATATGATAATTGTTAGTGCATTATCACATTTAGAGATTTAATTGTAACAATATTGCAGTTGGAATGTGCGTGGTTTTATCAGAACTTGTACAGTTACACATGTTAAATTATACTTTCTAGATTCATTGTTGTTAGTTCAACTTTACACCACACATCTTACTTTATCCCATTTACTTTAGGGGCGGATCCAGACTTTCAGTTATGGGGGGACTCGGAAGTGTATTTTATAGGGGGCTCATAGTTTTAGTGATTATTTTAGTTAATTGTTATGATCTAGAACACACGCACACACACACACACACACGTGTTTATTAAACAAAATTCTCTCCCCTACCCCCTGATTCGCCACTGTACTTTATCCCATTTAGGACCTTCAGAGAGATAGTAGCCATTCAAAACATTCATCATGGATGGTACATGTATTTTATTCACTGTATTGTAATCTTGAAATGTGTAACAGTTTCATTAATAACCATTACTTATCTGCTTATTCTACTGTAGAAGGAACTGGATGTTCTAATCTGCTATATATTTTCTTCTGGTTAAAATATTACAAGTGCAGAGTTCACAATACTTGCTTCTCAAACATGCGAGTATTCTAGCACAGATCCACGTTCGAAATGTAAAGTGGTTTGATATGTTGAGCCAATAAAAAAATTATAAAACGTTTTTATGCAACCTATGTACTAGTTCAAGATTCCTCTAACGTTACCTGCTGGACATACGAGACTTTTTAATACATGTAGATCCAGTGGATATACATATATAAAAAGTTACCTGCTGGACATACGAGACTTTTTATAAAAAGTCTCGTATGTCCAGCAGGTAACGTTAGAGGAATCTCGAACTACCTATGTACATGTACTAGAAAACGAGTGGTTCAGAGAAGAACATTTACAAATAAAATTTGATTATCAAAAATACTATCGTGTTATCTTTTGAATAGTCGATAGTTTAATACTTACCCCTATTTGAGCTGCCATAGTGGATTAATCAACTTCGTTTCAATAAAGATCTGCAGATCGAAGCTTCTGTGCTAGCTGCAAATTATGTGCGAAATGCCAACACGTGTGAGATACCCTGCGTTCCCCTAAATACTGACAGGATTGAAGACGGTATGCGACTTTTGAAAGCGATTTTACCTGTGAAAACACAAAAGCACGCATTTGACAGACAAGCCAATGTTACGTATGCATCTTCAGGCAAAAATCGACCTTCTGCTCTCATCGTGCTTTCCTTGTAGTCGTCTGCAGAGGGTCACGAACTGCACGTGCGGGTGGACGATTGCACGTGCTTCTTCGAGTCGAATACTCATGTCACAACAGCTACCTAAAATTCGCTACAAATTATGACATGTACCATATTTATTTAGCCAGTATAATATAACCTTTGATAACCATTATTTTCATTTTGATTTCTGAGAATGTGTTACATATTCGATGTCATAGACCTATAATGTACTATCGTCTGCTATTATAGAAAAATATGTAAATCGATCAAAGGCATTGATATTCAAGACTATAAACACATGTATGTCCGAGACTATCCATGTAGCATCTGTAGTGGACAAGTGTACGCGACGTTTAATTGTGATTTCAGCAAATCACTGGGTCCTGCAGGTATATTTATTTCGATCAATACATAATTATTAATATAGGGACAATATCTGTAACATATATCATACCAAATTGTCGGGGAAATGTACATATCACTAGTAGCCTACCTATCTCGGAATGTAGTCTTAAATTCTAGTATAGATGTTCATAAATATAATTAATATAATAATTCATTATATTATAATGTAATTACCGATCTGTAACTATGATTGTCAGGCGCTTCCTTGAACTCTTCAAATAAAATCATTCACTCTACCTCAACTTCTTCTTACTGTCCGCTCTACACAATCGTCACATGTTCAGTTTAGTTAGTGTGTTTGTTTGAACATATTTTATTCAAGATAAATGGGATTTGTCACAAGTTATTCCACCTTAATAACAACAGCTCCAATAGTTTTCTTCAGCTCCATTGACTAGCTAGCTAGCTAGTCTATTGACTAGCTAGTCTATGCACTATATAAATTACTTCTTCTTCTTCCTTCTTCTTCTTCTTCTTCTTCCTTCTTCTTCCTTCTTCTTCTTCTTCTTCTTAATATTATTATTAATATTATTATTATTATTATTATATGACGAGGAGAGAATATTAGAACTTGAGAAAGTAGAAAATTATCAAATTTAAAGGCATAATATCACGGTTGATTGACCTATATAATGGACACACGAATTTCGATCTGAAACTAATTACGCTTGATTTATCCACCCAAAAGTTTACTGATGTACTTATCCCCCAGCACTCAATAGTTATAAAACAAATGATATTTTATGTTACATAAGGGAACGTTCAGCTATTTATCTTGCATTACAATTCTAAGTGAGAATTCGAGCAAACATTAGAGTTACTTCCCCTTTGAATGATGAATTTATAAGCAGTC
>JAVCKX010086101.1:0-12967 GCA_034780695.1 Lepetodrilus gordensis | reverse complement strand
AATTACTAGGAACTTATAAAAGTAACGTTGTTGTCGTCGCCTATGGGTGAGATATTCCCGCCGCGACGTAAAACATTCATTCAATCAATCAATCAAAAGCTATCATTAGTCCTTCATATTCCAGAAAAATGAGTCACGACATTTGTTTCTTTATAGCAAACCACCATTAGAGGAATGTGATAATGCCGACGGAATTTCTTCAAGAACACACACAGTATCACAACAGTTACATTCATGTTGAATTAGAAGGAAATGCTGGTCTTTTAAATAGATCGCAATGCATGGTTGTGTGATGACTGTGAATGTTAAGTCTATATGTAGTACTAATGGAGCCTTCTAGTCAACAGTTATTGTGCTAGTGATACGGACAACCTACATAAGCAACCTATGAACTATGCAAATATATATTAAACGAGTAACACACATGTCTACTATATATGTCATTCCTTACGGCAGACCATCTAAACGTTCTAACGTCCCATTTAATGACATATATCAACACTCTTGGATGCATCTTGGCTTGAATTGCGTCTGAGAATCTGAGTAGCTCAATAGTAGAGTTTGTCTCAGTGCTCAGGCATACGTTACCCTCAGACCACCAGCACCACAGCGGTGAAATCACACCTATTTTAGTCTACACCGGCCGTGTGAACACAAGATACTGTATTCGTCAGCACTAATCCCCACCATATTCCTCTGTCGTGGGACCTGTCTGTAGTAGCGACGTCATAACTAATAGCATAACTAATGGTGTGTGTTGATCAGAGACCAAGACCCGTGTACTTCTCCTCGTTGTCATCCACCTTATCTCCTGGTCATTAATCATCGCCAGACAGAAAACAGACCATACTGAAAAGAAATGCCTGCTGTTACAGAGCATAGTCTAAATGATGGTATTACTACCCGTCATCTTTCTGTGTCTCTTTTCAGACGTATATGTCTCAATGTCTCAGTCGGTGAAGACGTTCCTCTTGCCTCTAGTCAGCTGGTCCCTTTCTAGGTATATGGAACGCTATCGCTTCACGATTCCCGTAGTGACGTTAAACTCCATATTCACTAATTCCCCATCGCTTCACAATCGTTGTCACATTATCTATATTAATAGTTAGTTATCTCCCTCCCTACATCATCCCCCATCTGTCTGTCTGTCTGTATATATGTCTGCCTGTATTTGTCTGTCTGTCTGTATCTGTGTCTGTTTCTGTGTGCCTGTATGTGTGTCTGTCTCTCTATCTCGCTCTCTCTCTGTATGCTCTGTCTGTATGTCTGTCTGTCTATCTCTGTCGCTCTCTCTAAATGTATGTGTTTCATTGTACTTGGTATTTGTCATTTACATTGGCTTATGACGTTATGTTTTTCTTCATTCCTAGTCCTTGTCAACGGCGTTTCGTATCAAATTTTAACGACTTTGACATTTTTTGAAAATTGATACCAATTTTCAAAAAATGTCAATTGGTACCAATTTTCAAAAAAATGTCAAAATCATTATGGTAAAATCGAAACGCCATTGACAAGGGCTAGTTCATTCCTATCTCTCGTTTTACATTCTACCATGAACAACGTCTCAGAATAATTACACTATATGCACCATGTCATCTCTCCTCACATATGTAGCTTAATCAATTCGTTCTTAACAGTCAATGTCCAAATACTAATCAATCTAACTTGATGCTTCCATGTACTAGCCAGGCATACCCTCCTTACAGAAGATATACTGGACTCAAATAGTCCACTCATAATCTGTCCATAGTATGTATTCATAATCCTATGACAATTCTCTGGATACCTACATGAATATACCCGCGTCCGTCCCATAAAAAAAATCCTGAGGTATTACTTATCTTTTCTCCATCTAAATCGCCTTTCATCAAGGAGTCTAATATCTAGAGAATGTTTTCAGAGGTGACGTCTTGTCAGGTTATCAGCACACGCCCTGTCCGTTTATCCTTATACCGCACCTGACCACCATCGGATCCAGCTCTCGTACATAGCATAGCGTAATACGACCCTTTGTTCACGCTCTCGTGTCACATATCAATATTCAGAGAGGAATATAAACCCGTATATTGTCAGGAAAACATGTTATGAATGTTGCTAAACCCTGGCGTGATTGACAGCGGTATTTCGTATATATCGCTGATTAATAGCGGTTAAGATTTACCTCCCTTGGGTGTATATCTCACATCACCACCAGACGTCGTAGCGGACAGTCCCGGGATTACCTTTGTCAAAGAACACGGGTACATTACCTGTTGTTGTATAACTCGAACTGATGAATCTCAACATTTTACCCGTGTCTATACAATGAGCAATATACTCGTATTCGCTCTTCCTAATCCTTCATGTTGTAGTGCTAAATGGTGCCCATGTTATACGTGTTGACAGCCTGACGCGTGTCAGTCATCGGCCGAGTCTGTTGGTATTGTGTTGTCAATGTCGAGTGTACATGTAGTATGCAGTCCGTCTAGCCGGGAGCACAGAGATCAGCTCACCACTGACGTGGAGAAGTCTCAAATTACCAGGAACCGAGGACTTGGAACTGCAATACCTTGAGTGTTGCAACTCCTAGCGTAGCGCTATGCATCGCTAGCCAGCTAGCTCTGCTGTTACAATCCCAAATCATCGTAATTTTAATAGTTACCAACAACTACCAAAGAAAACACAAAAACACAAACAAGCATGACTACTTATTATCAATAGTTACTTTTCTAGTATTTACTAGAAACCTACAAATACACACACACAAACATAACTATTTCCAACAGAGTTGCATTTACTAGTATTATTTGAACTCAAAATGAACAGATTATCGGTCGCTAAAGATGTGATCATGAGAGCGTCGAGAAAGGATACCCTGGTCTAGAATCGTTATATTGCTGAACTATACATGCACAAGTCTCCATAATATGTAGCACATAATATGTCTCCATAATATGTATACCTCTGGCATAAGGTGCCATACATCAAAGTAGTAAAGTAGCTGTTTATTACACCCGGCGATCAATATAAAAAAAACCAAGAAGGTTACAGTAAAATACGATCACACATATAGTTACATTAACTGTGTATTCTGTGCATCAAAGTAGTAAAGTAACCGTTGATTACACCCGGTGATCAATACCAGAAAGACACGACGGTTACAGAAGAATTAGGAATATTCTTCTTGTTTTTCTTCTGTTTCTTAGGTTTAAACTCAGAGGTCATCCTTCAAGTACAGCCAACGGTCACCACCAGCCGTAAATTACTTCAGACTGCTTACATTCCTGCATAATGTGATGTATGCAAACGATGTAGGCGGATCAAAGCTGGTCAGAGAGTAAATGACGGATACATGTCTTCAGTGTGTTATCATCTTCACATAAACCAGAGCGCTGTCATGCGGAAATGGTATGTGCCGTTTTAAGATGGTTCTCAAGAGAATTGGTCATGTTTAATAGTGTCAACCAAGTTTCGCTTCTACAATACACAGCCCATCAAACGGGTGTATTGTAACAAGGTCTTGAACGCGTGTAACATTAACATTTTAGCTCGCAGAAATATCACACTATTATGTCCTTTCAGGACATGAGTTTTCGTTGTTTTAGAATTGTTTCCAGATACTTATAACATTTTCAATATTTTCGTTCTTGTTGGGATACAGTTTTTGAGGTCATCCCCAACTATCTTGTCATGTGTGTGTGTGTGTGTGCATGTGTGTGTGCATGTGTGTGTGTGTGTGTGTGTGTGTGCATGCGTCTCTGTGTGTGTGTGTGTGTGTGTGTGTGTGTGTGCATTTATTTATGTGCATGTGCTATTACGACGTAAATGAATTTCCCCCTCGTTGTGGATAAATAAAGCATATCTATCTATATATCTATCTAAATATGTTGATAAAATTAACATGTTTCATGGATGAAATGTCCCGTTTATATATTTTCAAACTGAGGTTTAGATTCGCTTTCAATATTATTTCACTTGTATCATGGCTTGTCAGTATAGGGAAAGAAGAAACCTTCAACATGAATGTTATAGAAAACTTGCTAGCACCGGGTGGTATCTCAAAGTCATGGCACCATACCCAAGCAATTATATAAATTAAAGCAGTCTCAATCGTAAAAATAAATTTAAATAAATACAGTTCTACTCTAGGAATACGTGATGCAGTTCACATCGGTCCCGTTAAGGAATTCACGTGTGGTATTTGGAAATTGACTGCCAATGACCAATAAAGTGGTGGGTGGCGTCCACTACCTTGACAACACTGCATCACGCAAAACGTCCATTGCACTTACATCAGCTCTCAACCACCTGTTAACTTCACAAGACCCTACTCACCCGTAACAAACGTTGCGTTTAAAGTGACGTCACTTATTCCAATCTATTTTCCGTAAACAATGCCTAATGCGGTCCTTAACCGATGATTTATTTTCACGGCAAATGCTCCCCACTTTGTTTCGTCTTAGCACGCCGCGGATCATCTTACTAAAATTAAAGACTCCACGGCAGAGACGTTTGTGCGGAACTATTCGCAATTCAATGAAAACCGCCTCGCAGATTGGAGGCTTTGGCTTATTTTACTTAATTGTAATTTTGTGGTGAGCCAGGGCGATCCTGGTTAACTCTTCGTGGCTTTCGGCGTCTTTTGTGTGTCCGGCCATTGCGATGTGTTGGAGGTCTCACCCCATGGTAATAGAGTCGTTTAGCAGAGATACCCGACCTCACCGATAATGACGGGGTGATCTGGTGACATACTCCATCTACCTAGGATGTCATGCTTTGTAGCCACTTGGATTGAAGAATTACAGCCCTCGGTTTGAACAGGTTCACCGCTAGGTGGCGTGGCAGTACCTCCCCTCCGCAGTCCGAGTGTACTGCTAATTACGGGGTAGGATCAGCGTTTTTATATAATGTCCAGACAACACTCCATTGATGGCGGACAAGAACCGCACTTATGATCCAACGGTTCGTATAGCACGGAGGATTGAGACAAACTTGAGGTGTTTGATCACGCCGGTGTTGACGATAACGGTACGAATTACGTCGGAATCTTACATTTCATTACGGCCGTAAACGTCTCTAAATACAAGAGCTTCTCTGAAGGTTGTGAAATAATTATATATTGCTGATATTGCTGACAATACAACTCTAGGTATGCTATCCCCAAATGGAATGCGTCATATATGACAAATGTTCTCAGTTTCAGAACTATGTATCACTTTACAGTTTCGAATATAGCATATTACGTAGACTTTCATAAGTACAATGATATGTTCGCAGAATGTTACGTCAATTTGCATAAGGTCAGTATGTATTTTAAATAAGATGGCATAATGACAGGCAAATATATGTTTTTTATTTTTTTCGAGATAAATACCAAATGCTTAATGTTAATATCGGTAATAAAAAATGCAATGCAATAACTCAAGGTAATGATAATTGTTTAAAGACTCCACGGTACCGACGTTTGTGTGGAACTATCCGCAATTCAATGAAAACCGCCTCGCAGATTTGAGGCTTTGACTTAGGTAATGATAATTGTTTAGACACATCCCATTACATGGCGGTATAGCATATACAAATACGTTTCTGCCTCGTTCCGTCAAGTCCAATCCTAGTCTGACATCCTCTTCGTCTTCTGTCTGACACGAGCAGACGTCACACCCCGGACAGGAAGCAAGTCCAGATGGGACATGTTCCGAATTAGCATTAAATCCCTGCAGATCCGCGTACACAATACGAACATGGTCGCTACATTCTACGAGGTGCAGAGATTGATAACACCGGTCACGAAATGCGCATAATAGCAGGATGCATTGCGTGGTTACCTCCCTTCGTGAAGGTCATCAGGTTATCCGTAGATGCTGGTTCTGTTTACGAATAGATCCCCGTAGTTTGAATTTTCTTTTTCAAATATAATCTGCAAAATAAAGTATGCTCCCAGTGGTTGCCTCCCTTCGTGAAGCTCGTCAGAACCTATCCGTAGATGCTACATCTGCTGAATAATGGGTCACCTAATTATGTATTTTGAATATCGTTTCGCGTGCATAATCTTTATAACAAAGTATGCTCTCAGTGTCATGATGCATATTGAACATCAGGCAGGAATTTCTCCTCGGTTTCGGTTACTGTATAGACACCAAGCACAACCTGTTACCATCATATTAACAGCAATCATTGGAGAAGGTACGACTGGTCTTCACGTGGCTGGATAATGACACGTTCCGCGCCAGAACCACGAGACATCAGCATTTATTTTGAAATGTCAACAAAAAACAACTTTCTGACATCGGCAGACGCAATGGTGGACAGTCTACGGAGAAGATTATACTCGAGGAAGCATTGTATTCCTGGATAACTAACAGACAGGGCTTATCAATAAGTGTCCTCTTGACAAAGAGGCATAAGTGCCCCCGTGTAAAACCAGTTACCTCTTTACATGTGTTTTATAGTGATGCAACAGGGATATGTTCTCCGACCCCCTTTTATTCTTACTCAAGCTGACACAGCAGGTATGTGAGGACACCCAAGCATAGATTTATTTGATGTCGTCGCATTGTTAGAATACCGCTCCTTCTATCCACGACGATTGTTGATAGCCAAATACTCCGCAGGATGCGTTTCTGCCGACAATAACTGTATGGAAGACGTCGACATTGTACATACCATGACCCACCGGCACGGCAATGATAACGGGTAGGTGTGTTCTAATGGGGATTGACTGTGAACACAACGATAGCAAGTATATCTGTTTGATGGGGAAATATAGTTTACACTTCACTATTGACAACTATGCCGTCAAATCATTATGTAAATACAATTATTCTTTTGTTGAAAGAGTATTATCATCGTTTGATGTTAGTTTCGTTGTAACTTAGTTATATGAAGAGAATGTTCATATTTAGGTATTTAATAAGTATGATGTATGGTATTTATATTGTATTGAATGCAAAGACGATTCTTACGTAACGTCGTACTTTCTGTGATAATTGTCTCAAAACGTTCACATGTCAGTAATCGTTGTATAATAATCAAATACATTCGCACACATTATAACGTACAACTAAACATAGATTATCCCACGCGGCACTATCTTGTCATTATCATAATTCAACGGAACCTGCAAATGCCTAGTTAAGTGTAGCGCAAAGCATATTCCTGGTTCAAGTCCCGGGTTCGAGCAATAGTTCATGCCATCGTGTAGCAAAATACTTAAATAGACCCACACTGATCCAGTCCACACAGTTGTGAATGGGTATCAAGATGTGGAATCGTGAATATTAACCTTCTAGCGTCCGAAATGGCAGCATGTTGTATACTTTCAAGATGGTGAAGGTTATAGTTGCAAGGTCATCATCAGCAAGCTGACGATGTCTGATTGGTCGATGCTCTTAACGTTATAAGTTACGTCAGAATACTAGTGGTTTACAATCAAGAGTGTTTGGGACAAGAATTCTTCAGAATATCTGCTCGCTGAGATGTTCATCATCTGGTATCGACACCGCCTTTTCCAAACAATTAATAATGTACTCCCTGTTCGAGGGTTAGATTAGGCACGAGAAGCGATGAATGTTCATGTCGAAATGATGTAGTATGTTGGCCCTATGCTGCAATATATGGTTCTCTCTACCAGCAAGGTAAACTGGCTGTGTCCTAATATATGTACGGTTAGACGTATTGAAATCGCAGTAGAAAGATAGATAGTTCCGGTAAGTTTAGCAAAAAAATGTTTGGTAGAGATTACCTTAATGCGTTATTTTGAGTGATGTATAAAATATGTATCCCACGCCATTGTTTATCCCATGTAGATTTCGCGAAGTCATCATTTTCTATGATGCTGACACACTTATGTCCAAGTTTATAATGCTGGAAATCTAAATGAAATATTCCCATGCATCACTTTCTTGATCATTATCATAACCGTAGATTAGAAAGATCATAAAATGCATCCTTCATGTCATGCAAAGCTCCGCGAATGAAAGGAGCCATCGCCTTCTAAGCACGCCCCCACGTCATCAAGCTTCTTCCCGAGCTTGTCAGGAGATCCAAAAGTCATCCACCTGGGTTTAGCATCTGAGGCAGAAGACACTGCGGCTAATCTGCAGTCGACTCCGTACCCGTCAAGCACCTTCACACACCTTCCCCGTGTCTGATAAAAGTCCAGACAAGGCAATTAAGCAGAAACAAGCGGGCGCAGTATTCGCTAGCTTCCTAGCAAGTGATATATGTGTTGTGGTGGTCACCTATGATCGCCAGATTAACTCGACAAAGGCTGGACATTAGGGGACATGTCGTTTGACCCTGTCCAGTCTAGGCAACACTAAGGCCTGCGACAACTGTGACAACTCCAACACATGTCACGCAGGTAGCTAAATTAATTATTCCGCGTTTGTCGACTGAGGCGAGCTACTGCGGTAATCTCCGCTAGACAGGTGAGATGTGGAGGTAATTTAAACATGTGAGGCCCGTGATGGAATGTCTTGCTCGTATGTTGTTTGTTAATAAATATGTCGAGGCTGTATTACTTCGTGTTGCATGCGTATACACTAATCTCGATGTTGATGGATGCAGTGAATCATGTGGTATGAAGACATGTCATCATGTTTTAATGTTTAATATATCAGAAGCCGCTCTGTATAGTTTAACGCCCACTGTTCGTGATGACAACCATCATGCCTTCGCTCATCCATCATGCATTACGCATACCGGTACGATAGTCTTCAATGAAACCGTGGGAACAGAAGCCCATATTAATACATGTGGGAGGCGTGGCAAGATTCGTAATCGATGGTGATTGGTTGCTTATTATTAAATCATGTCCTATGGTACTAGTGAATGCTATCGTGATGACACTGCAAGTGTTACATAACTGTTAGGAATCGCATCCGAACGCAAAGGCAAATAAAGTAATTCGGAACCAAAGTCTGGAATTCGAACCCGGTATCAATGTCCGCCGATCTTACGTTTCAGATGCGATGAAGGTGGCTGGTTTACTTTTGTAGTTACCTCGGATCTAAGCGAAATAAGCAAGAGCACTAGCGTAAACCCTACCTCAACTGTTACAAATATAACAACCACGCAACTTCAGCAATGCGCTTGCAATACAAGCATTCATCATTCAAGTCACAGACATACTTGTATGTTCACTAAAACAAATGAGAAGCACCTGCAACAGCAATTAAACATCGCCTGATTACTATGATATGTAGATGCATTTGGGAGAAACACATCCACCCCAATTGCAATGTGTTGTTGCTTTAGAAGGGGTGGATGGTACCCGACTATCCTTGTACTGGATATTAAGCAAAATGTGACCTCGTTATATATGATATATTATACTGAAATTAAATTGTGCATAAAACAATGTGTTTATAGTATTCGAAAAGTTCTTTCGAGCTAAGAAGTCCGTAAGGAGGTTTCGAGAATATAGCAATGAGATTCGACATTGCGTTCCTCTACATCTCTTGCAATTAGAGCAACAATTTATTGATAGAGTGTTCGTGTGCTAACACTAATCATGTACAATGCATAGTATTTTCTTATTTTTTTTATTAATTAGTGTTGGCTATTTGATATTCCTCAGTAGTAGAATGTCTACATACTGGTGAGTTCATGCAGTATCTCCGTCGACGTCTACCTTTTCTACTCACGTTTAATTCACCGCGGTAATTACCCTACAATTAGAGCATGAATCCTTTGAAGGGAACAGTCTAGTATGTACGTCTACATAATTAAGTAAATATACACAAACGTTTTATATTTAATTTAACCCAAAAGAAAATACAGGGAATAAATACGGAAACATATTCCGTCTATGCTTTTTTTGGTCGTTGGCGTAGACTGTAGGTCCCGTGGTATGGGTAAATATATAAATGAATCTCTCTGTGCTATAAATCGGCTGTCACTTCAAAGCCATGCCGAGAGATATCTCACCTATTCTCGAGTCTCGAGCACTCGGGATGTGTAGAACAGTGACATTTTGATTAGGGGCATGTTTGGATTAGAACGCCGACTTCAAGCAATAGTACACTTCGTGATTACTGAACGTACATCTATGTAAAGGTCACAACAAGAAGGGCATATTTGCAGGTATCCAGTGGAGATTATTTGCGCAGAATTTCAGCGCATATCAAGATATATGAATTTATACCTCCAGAACAGCAGAAAGAAACAAATCATAGAAAACTGTTTTCTAGTAAATGTCGTGTATATAATTTATGTTTTTGTTTTATGTTATTTTCTGCTTGTTGTGTTTTGTTCTGCTTTATGTATAGGATAACATCCTAGTAACATGCACGGTGCATGAACACTTCGTGAAGCACGTGCTGTTGCTGAATAACTGTGACCGTTTCAAAATACTTTGTATTCTTTGTAGCCTGTATAACTCAGGTGGTAGAGCGTAGAACACGTAGCCAGAAGTTTCGAGTTCGGTCCTGACTGTAGTCAATATATTTTTCAATAATTGAAGTCCACACTATCTCAAATGATGGATTTCAAAATTGTAAATTCCTGAATAATAATAAACAGAAACTGTAGATTCGTGAACAATAATCGACAGACTTCCAATGGACATAAATGGCGGCTGTATTATAATGTTTAATGAAGGTCTGTAACTATGTTTCAATGGCAATCATGAAGTTTATATTAAATTTGTGATTATGTAATAGCGTATGCACTGTCCCGAATTCAGTGTATGTGTAGACTAGAGTCTACTGGAGACATTTTAAAGTTATGTCATTGTAAGTCGGTTAATGGTCTCGCGAGGCAAAATAATAATGTGTTATGTCATACTGTGCTCGTATCGGTATGTTAAGACATAAAGTTAAACATAACTGTAGTTGTGAAAATAATACAACATATTAAGAAGCATATTAATTAATAATATAAGACGGACAATGCGAGATGTGTGAAGATGCTTGCACTTTCAATCACCGGTAGGCCTGAAGATATGTTTATGTCAAATTAAGTCCGTTTGTGGATACGAGCAATTGAAGAACATTAGACCGTTGTACTTCTGAATGAAGGATCCAATGATCAAATCCCATCCCAGGAGCCTGGCATCAACGTTCGCGAAATAATCCTTTCCGACACGACCATGATAATATTATGAAGCGCTGTCTGTACCGTGGCAATGAAATCACCATTGATCCGTCAGTACCAGCAGGTGCCCGCGTGTTTACTACAACATTCAGCGCTAGGGATGTTGCAGGTTTCCTCCTGCCTTAAACTGGAGTGAAAGAATATTGCACGTGTATACCTTAACTAGATTAACATCCATGACCTGCAGTAGAAGGTCACTCACTCAATGTCCTCTCGTTGGTGGGGTCATCGATATGGCGCATGCTCTATCTATCACAGAGGCCCAGTGCATGGCAACCTCGGCACCCTCGGGTGTGGCCCATCCTTCGCGAACAAACGCCCGATACATTGTTAAACCTGATTCCATGAAGGCATGCATACACACAATGCCTTCAGCCGCACATGCTTCTCAATGTGCAGATCTGCATACAGTTGTAAGCTGTGCGTACCCTGAAGCAAGAAGTTCTCCATCCTATCATTGAATCCCTCTCTCTCGTACAGCGCGCACACAAAGATGTATACAGCGACTAGTAGATCTTATCTGGGGGTGAAGCATTCCTTTTTCTTGTCGTCTCTTCAACAGTATAGGCGGCTACGCTTGGCTGATCTCCAGAGAGCTTTCAGCACAAATATGACTATGCAAAATGATTTAGAGTCTTCACTGTTATACAATGAGGTGATACGTATACTGAGCATCAACCCGGCGTGTCTATGCTACGATGGCATGTTCAGACTCGAACCGGCACGAATTCTTTCAAATGTCATATTTGGATGTTGAAAGACTTGCTAGTGTATGAATTACCGTACAATGTGGTCACACGTTTCTTTTTTTTTGCACTTTGGATTGCGTTTCTCTCTACTTGACCCAACCTATTCCTATATAGTTCATCCATGTAATGTATGCTCGTGATACAACATCTGACGCGCCATCCAGAGGGTGTGTTTTCATATCCATCAAGGCGGATTTTATGGTACAAGAAGAGAGCGTATGCTGTATGAATGTATTGTTACTATCGTATTACTTTGTCATAATCACTTGAAAGCAATTAGCTATGCATTTATAACAATGCATACATTCATGAATTTGGGCAACAGTAAAATAGGATATGGAATTAATTGTGAATTGTATGTACGCTGTCGGCTTTTATGTTGCCTGTATATATTTATATCCTATGCTGCCGGTATGTGTGTATAATGCCGATATTAAAATGCGTATGTACACATAATAGACATATTATGCAAAACAATATAGTTTATGGTATTTTCAGTTATGTTCTAGATATATCACTCTCCTAACATATTTAAATTTGCATGTGGATGATCCCCCGGTGACAATGCTACACTGTATACCGCTCAACAATGGACACCCCATTACTACCAATAAGATCTAGTTTAAGTATATTTTGAAATTTTCAAATTGAAATATCTTCACTTCAGGCCGGTGTTCTGTGAATGGCATGGTTCTCCATGCATATAATGTCTTTCATCGCCGGTCCTGCTACCGTCTGGTAAACCATTGTATACGAAGTAGATTTAATCCTAGGGACGTATTTCATGGGATATAGTAAGATGTTTCAAATTGGAGTGATGTACCCGGAGTTGCAATGCTTCCAAGCATACCATATAGCTGCTTGAAAGAGCTCTCCCTACCTCGCTAGAGTAATGAAATAGCCTCATGCTGGTTTAAGAATTATTTCTTACTTAATGTTGTTTCTTTAAACGTAACACCTGTCAAAATATATCATATATTTAAGCAACAGTTGACCCAACTTTGAAATGTGTTTTTACGATCAAGAAGCAGGTGGGTGTCATTTTTCTGAAAGAACTGGTGTATTTCATAAGGAGCCCGTTCGATCCAGTCTTCAATATGCTTCGGATCATACACGATCACTTCTCCCAAAACCTTTTTTCC
>JAVCKX010085990.1:0-12974 GCA_034780695.1 Lepetodrilus gordensis | reverse complement strand
GGGGGGGGGATTGATGCACTTACAAATGCACTTACAAATGCTTGTACTATGCATGAAGGTAATTAACGTGAAGTGGACAAGTGTGTCGGAAGTGTAATTCAAGTCGTTCAATTCTTCTAGTGGTTGTATGAGGGCAGTCTCAAGTAGGTCATAGCGCCTTGCCAACTCAATTGTCTTGTACTCAATGTTAACCATATCAGTTAACATCAGTTAACACTTCAGTTTTCGGGAGGTTTATGCAATTGAAGCCTTTGTCAACTTGCCAAAGAACTTTTAATATAGAATTTAGAAAGGTATACTGTACAGATACACATACATATATAGTAATTAGGTTATGAGATATATTTCCCGCAGTGACGTAAAACAATCAATAAATAAATGAATATAAGATTATTACCTCAAAATCAGAATGTTGAGATCTGATTGCTCCATAATCTTTATCAAATATTGCATAACACTAATAACCGTAGATTCTGACAATGGAACATTAGATTGTATGGACAAAATTACATTGTTAAAACAAATTCTGATATACCTGATATTTATTGATACTATAAAGCTTGCTATATCTGGAAACATTGCAAATTATATAGAGTTAAGAAAAACAGATTTCATAGAAAGGATTGTACTTTTTGGTGCAATAATAGATAAATAAAAATATATTTCACAAACAGGGTTGTACAGACATTTTTTCCGTCGTTCGGTGGGTTTTTTATTCCTTGGCTTACAGATTTGTATTTTTATTAAATTGTAATTTGTCATATTTATGTAATGGTAGATATAAATATAGCTGACATTTTGTCATAACATTTTGATAATGAACGAGCACCTATGCCTGATCTTTGAAGTAATTACTTTAATGTTTTACAGCCCCAAAGTTTAAACTGGATGTGCATGTCATAATTCGGGGGTTGGGGGAATTGGGGGCGGGGTGCATATATTTAGTTATTTACCCATATAAAAATGTCTGAAACGTCTTGCAACTGACAAGCTATATGTATACACATGCACTGCAGGCGAACCCGCTATCGGAGCCAACTGGGTTTTAGTGAAGCAATCAATCCACTTTGTGTTTTCATTTCTGATCCAATTGGCAACTCTTTGATGAATCAGCTGCCTTCATATGTGTGAATGTACTCGCAGGTTTTGTTTGTTAGCGTAGTCTGGCCAGCCGTCTCGTATTTCATTTTGAGTAGTCTCATATTGCGTTTTGAACCGGTCCATTATACGAGTATTGAATGGTCTTGAGATATGTGTATAGATGAAGTATATTGAAACTTAAAAGGCGAATGTATGGTTATATAAACATAAATGCGTTTGACTGTCTTGGCGTTGACCCGCAAAGCCGAGGTTCATTTTGCGTGTGTTCGCGAAAGCCACGGATTAATCACATTTTGTTTATTAAAGGTAAATAGAGTCTCTGCGCTTCTGAGGCTTCAGCAAATTACGAAGCACGAGTGTAAATATGCACGGAGGGTATAATCTTTCTGGCCATTTTTAGATATTTTCGTTGGAAACATTACTAAATTCAATTATTATACTCCCTTTGAAAATAGGCTTGTGGGTTGAGTTGAGTTGAGTTCAATCATATAAATGTGAAATTATTTAAAACTAGTTGGGGAAAAGAATATACATGATAAACAACCTTATTAAAAAACTTATGAGTCAGTCGTTCTACTAGTTCTATATATGTTAAAATGTCGCCAAAGTGTACATAAGGAAATTATTAAAATCAATTCAGTAGCGACATCCTTCCTTGTCCAATCTCGAACTGTCTTTTCCTCTGTGTCTCTGTAAATGACAGCCCAGTCGGCCACTCATCCAAAATGGCCGTCGGTGAGACAAGCGTCTGGGTATGCAAGAGCAGCCGTCAGTCCTTATGTCAACTTTGAGATCGCCAAGTTGTCCACTCGCACTCTATTTGTTAATCGTCCCCTTTTATCTTACCCAGTAACTAAGGACAGACCTAAGACTCCCTGAGTCTCGCAATAGTCGCTCGTCCTAGATACCTTCTCATCCTACGAATCGACATATTTTCAGAGATTATGAGACTGCTGTGTTTGAGGAGTGGAGAATTTGTTCGGGTAATGAGTGTGGTTGTGTCAACTCATCCATTTGATATCATCACTTGTATTTACTGCATGTCATTCCAGTGTTTAGGAACATGTTTAATTAACTAATAATGTACGTAGCACTATATGACATAAGGCTGAGCAAGCTTTTGAGCGTGGAATTGGCAAAGTATAAATGTGCACTTCATTATTATCTTTAGTATTAGTAGTATATTGTTATTATTAGTAGTAGTATAGTACTACATAGTGCTACATTGATTAACTAGATCAATGTGCACTCATTTCACCTTCTTATCTCTGTGGGGAGTATACAACCCAAGCTGTTGAATCATTATTAAACGAAATAGTCCACAGCTTTATACAATGGTTTTTCTTTCTTAAGTTTTAATATTTAATTTTTACCTTGAAAAATTTGCTGAATTTGCAGTAAATCTCAAAATATCCCAAACATGGTTTCAACAACAGTATCATATTTCCATTTGCATATTATTAGTTTCACTGAGACTTGAACCTTGAAACGTCAGCAGGTATTCCTGTTGAGTATTTCATAACATGCAGGATGGCCATCGCGGATTGCGTTATAGTATTGTATTTCATAACATACGAGAAAATGCATGACATACCTGTCGGCCAGCTCGTTTTAAAGTCACAGGTGAATGTATGTGATTATTCAAGGTTGTGCGGCAGATGTTGATGAGCAATACTGACATTCTTTTATTGCAATCAGTGCATGCAATTGAGCATATAGCAATCATATTAAGTTATTATTATTATTATTGTTATTATTATAACTTTATTATCCCAAGAGAACTACTTACTTATTAATACATAAACTGCAGTTCAAAATTGTTGCAAAATTATCCAATTGTTAATTGCAAATATTTCAGACTTGTGTTTATGCTATTTCTGTTCTGAAGCACAAATTTGTAGTCTGTATGCTTTGAAATTAATTCAGTTAAACAGGAAATACATTTGTAGAGTACAGAGGAATTGCTACAGAGAGGCTAGAGGAAGGAAGTGTTGTGCAGGGCTGCAGCAGGCTTCGATGTGGCGACCATCTTTGTTTTCTACACTTAAATCTGAACCTAACAACCTTTCCTTGTGCCCTCACTATAACCCAATCCTCAACATAACAACACAGGGTCACTGAACAAATACATTTGGTCTGGAGTTACACTTCCTGCAACATGAAATAATGTTCATCTAGGTGTATTGTTTTTGGTGTATTGTTTTCGGTATATATGTGTGTGTCCAGTTTCCGGAAACTTCAGTTGTTATAGTGAGGTGGCCCTTTTTCAGAATTCGTTTTTAGACTGGCTTGGAAATGTTATTTTAAATTTATGAAGGTCATGTTGCTACAGTGAGCATGGTGAGGGGGGGTTTCTAAACTCCTTCACTTGGCATTATCTAATTACATTTCTTTGGAGGTTTTGTAAGAGAGTTTTATCAATGTGAATTGAAACTGAAGGTTAACTTGTTCTGGTGAGCTGAAACTATGCTTAAAGATAATTACTTGTAAATAGTTGTCATTATGAAAGTGTATCTAAATATATATATTTTAATATGTAATTAGTTGTCAGTAAATAGTTGTTGGTTTGTAGGCCTTCAGTTGTCTGTTAGTAGTTTTATCGGTAGGTTACAGCTACTGTTTGCCTAGCTGAGAAAATTAAATTATATGATATTTATGGGGACATACGCAATTGAAAGTTCCTAACTTTGGAGTTACTGATAACATTCTGAAAAATTGTTAGAAGTGGCCTTTGTGTATACTAATTTTACTGGTATAAAATGTGAGCATTTTATTGGTTGTTTAGCATTAGCAACAAACAATGCTAAAATATATGAGTTTATATGTCGTATTATATTTGCCTGTAATGTTTCACAAACATAACGTAATATTTATGTAATATTTTCCAAGCCATAATTAAAAGTATATTTTTAATATCTTCATTATTTTCTTCATTTGACCTCTAGGTCTGCAACGGATCATGCTAAAATAAATGAGTATCATATATTAATGAAATAAAATTTCATCTAAAAGTAAAAGTACCAACATCATCAGGAGTAGAAATGTTACAAGTATAACATATTAGTTTATATATGTATAACATTTGCCTACAATCTTTCAATAGAATAACTTGACATTAATGTAATATTTTCTATGTAAAAGTGTACATATTCATTGTATTCTTCTTGTACGTCTGCTCGAGATTATGTTCATGAAATATGCATCCTCTCCACTACAACGATCCATTGAACACTTTCATACCATCACCATATCCATCAATACCTGCAAGCTCAGGAATCTATTCACAATTCCAATACATCCAGCTAGTCTAGTCGTTATCGCCTCGATCACGTGCACAATAGTTCACGGTCGAATGGCCACACAGACCGTGACTCAGATGATTACGTGGGTAATCCATATACTTAAATTTGTCGGCAGTGCCGTGTGGCTCTGTAGTTGTGATTCCAGATAATCCATACATTGCTTTCACCCGAGAGTCTTATCGAGTGTGGCAGACGACAGACACCCATCATTCATTCTCGGAACGACCTTCGAAGGCCGGGGCAGTCGGTGCCAGGACGTTGGGCTAAGACGGCGCTATCGGTGCCGCGATATTGGCGCTGTCGGCCATTGTATACAGATCGATAATTCCCCCGCTGGTTCGCGGTTGGCAGCTGCTGCAACAATTGCGACTTTGAAGTTCCACTGGGGTAGGGGGTGGGAAGACAACTGGGGGAGGTGGGGGGGGGGCATCTATTATTATCGGTGGGGTCATGCTGATGAATCACATGTCATGTCCGTCACCTACGGGTCTCAGAACTGGTCATCTTCTAATTTTGGTCTGGATTTGACCATCTCATTTTCCCTTCTGCCCTCAAGCGTTGACCGTCTGCTTAGCTGAACCTGATGACATTTAGGGCAAAAAGTCAATGGATCAACATACTTATTTATTAACAACTTGGACTATATATTGAAAGAGTTGAAAGATCAAAATATTTGTTAAATGCACACATGGAGTAGAAAGATTTTGAAATAAAAAAAATGTTTCAATGAGGTAATGCACAGTTATCTTTGTATTTCTGCTGAAAGTAAATTACATGTATATGGTAGAATCTAACAAGCCAAATGAAGTTGCCAATATATTGATAATAACATATTCTGTTGAATGTTGAATATGTCTTTTGTAAAACTAGGCCTGGAATGATATAGTGATTCATCCCAGTAGTTGTCACATGTACAATATACCCTGATGACGGGTGTTATGTAGGCCTACACCTGTCAATATGAAGGTAGGTCCTTGCATCATCAGCATCATCATCTTTATTCTCTTTTGCCACACATATGTACAAAATAAACAATGACCCTCCTCAATTGCTAGTATAAGCCTAATAAAGTTTGTAAGTACATGTATCTAAATAATTATATAATCAGTAGGTCATGTTCTTGTAATTACAAGATGAGGTTCATGCAATTATACGAGTAACGGTTCATTCTTTTACAACTTTGCAGACAGTGCAGTGGTGTGGTGTCTCTATAAAACAGTACAATTTCCTTACATTTATTTTTATCTCATTGTATTTAATCTTGAACCATCAGTTGTAATTGATTGGTATCTAAATGATGATTGATGGCTATTAACAAGCCTCCACTACCACATAGGTATTGCCCATTCCGCATCAGTAATTTACAATTACTAGTATATGTTTGGATGTGCAATTGGGAGCAGGAACTCACGTTTACTTTATATTTATTTAATTATTTCATGTTATTTAGATTGCCTATAATGTTGTACCACCTGCACTAAGGGTTATCTTATAATTACGGTCATGAAGAGTTTTAGTCTCGGAGGTCTCGGCTACGAATTTGATGCACCATTGGAGGCAAGGCATTGAATTAAATCTGACAAGTTTATTTCAGTATGTTATTATTATTTTTCTCTGTTATTTTTTTTTATAGAGGAAATTTTATGTAACATGATGTTTGAAATGTTATGAATTTGTTGAAAGGACCAGTAGACATGGAATAAGTAAATAACCAAAACAAACTATTTATTTTAAAACCACAGAAATTATGACCAGCAACAAAAAACATAGATGTTTATAATGTATTTATTACTTGCCTTATTAATTGCTATAAGCCTTTAATATACTCGTAAGTATCCGAATAATTATATAATCCATAGACCATGTTCTTGTAATTCTATGATGAAGCGATATATAATCATACACTACACGGTTAATTCTTTTACACCTTCGCAGTCATGTAGTGTCCAAAATCTTCAGTCAAGTGGTGTCTTGTATAAAATCTTCAGTAATCTTCTATATTACATTTTTCGAGGACACGTGGTGTCTGTATTTAAATCTTTGCAGTCATGTGGTGTCTTGTATACAAGCTTTGCATTCTCTGTATAAAATCTTCAGTAATGTGGTGTCTGTATTAAATGTTTGTACCCATGGTGTGTCCGTATAAATCACTCTGATAACCTGCATCATGTACAAATGCTTCCTGGCCTTTTACCTGTTTACCTACAGCAGTTGCAGTTGTAAGGTATATCCTGTATTTCCAGATTAGCTGGGATCAAGTGGAATATTGCCATAATTACATTAGCGATTAGTTGGAAGGATGCCAGTATTTGCTGCTGCTGAATGAACGATTATTAGATTTGTTGGAAGTTTGAAATCAAATGTTGGTGAAGCCAGTTTTCAACTGGGATATTTTAATGCTTTTCACTGCATTATTGAAAGGGTTTTAAGTTTTGCAATATTGTTGTGGGGATTTAACTGTAATATGGAGAGGGTTTAAAACATCTTAGAGTGAGTTTGACTGCATCATAAGGAGGTTTCTGTGCATTTTTTGCTATAATAGAATAACATTATTTACAAAAGAAATGCATTGTGCATTTTTATCAATTTTGGTAATTTTGTCATTTTTTGGGGAGGGACTAATTTGGCAATTTTAGGGAAATATGATAATTTGATAAGGCTGCAAATCCCAGCACATTAATTGCAAATAGAAGTGTTTTTATTTTCATCCCTGGACGTAATGGAAATTGGCTACTGGTCTGCAATATCTTGTATGGCTTTAGTATACGGCGATCCCTAGATAACACCCTTCAATGCACAGAAATTGATCACTAACCATCTGATTGTGCTGATTATCCTTCTAGTTTATTCATACGGAGAATGGTAATTGTCCGACGCCAGACATTTCAAACATGTCACCGCATTCTAACAGTGGTGTTATCCCACGAGACGCTGACATTGTGTTATAACTATATAAGACAGTAGGCCACTTTTACTGACTGAGGTAATAGTACATTCGATTATCCTTATATTTATGTTAAATTATTACTATTTGTATAATTATGTTTTGCACTATCGATGCATATTTATTTTACAGTTTTATATGACATTTATCATTTAGATTTTATTTAGATTTTTGAAAGTTGTTTGGAAATTTTCAATAATTAATTTAGTTTAGTTACCTTAGTTTGAAACAATAGTAACGTTACAGTTAATTGTTTAGTTCAGCTCACTAGGTTTTAATCCCTGATACAAGTTGCTCCTTGAGACCAACATTTAAAATCCATCCCCACATACCCAGTCAGATTCCTATACATGTTCTGCGTTAATAATTGACTTTGTTATGATACTGTTTGCCTACAACTACTGACAGAGCAGGTGCCAGTTATCGCAATTGTCAGCCAACCTATACCTGCCTCATCTCAGATACTTTCAGTACATACGTGTATGTGAAAAAATGTTAAATATTCTGCTGCGAGAAAATATAGACTCGATAATGAGGACATACATTAAATGGCCACTTATCTCTGGCAGTGTATGCGGGTTACTAGTACTTCATGGAAACTTTATGTAATCATCTTGAGAAGTTGGCTGAAAGCAGGTTTTGCGTGCATGTAACTTGGAGTTAGTTGTGCACTTTGTACACTCTTCATACATTCTATTTGTGTTGAATCTGCTTATACATATTGTGATAGATTTATTTAAAGTGAACGAAGCTAATATCATTTTACCTTTACACCAAGCTCTTGTTTCCATGCTGAGACTATCTAACCTTAAAAGTACCCCTAATAATGACAGGGTCATGGAATTATCGTGGATACAAAGGCTGCATAAATGCTGTTGCTCCTGTTCAAAGTTAATAAAAAATATGGAAATATTATCCTGTAAACTAATCTAAAAATTGTAATATATTGTTGTCCCAGGTGACATATATTTTCGTAATTACATCAATTAAATTATTGTCATGCATTATTCTGATTAATTGTGATGGGATACCAAATCACAATCTTGACCTGGCCCCGAGATTACGAAACTTTCTGAATACGATTTCATGCTCAGAGTCAAAATTTACATAACATTTTATGAACAAAAGTTGAGTATGGAAACATACTCAGAAAAGTTTCGTAATCTCTGGGCCAAGACTATCTGTTGAACTCTGTGCCTGTTTTTTATCCACAATTCTTCTATGACGTTGCAATTTGTATGTGATATTTTCCCAAAAATTGATGACTATCTTTCCCCGTGTTTCAGGGTTTGTCTGCGGTGTAGACATCTCCTTCAATGACCGCAAAGACGGCTTCTTCCTGAAATCTGCGTACCAGAAGGGCCGGCGACGCGACCCCCATGTTGAGAAGGAGGCTTTCATCCTGACGCAGCCCTCAGAACTCTACAAGCTGCGGGTCCACCATGGGCCCTTCGAGGCGTACCAGTCGGTCCCCGAGCACCTTCTGGACGATGTCGTGGACACCGGCGACAACCTCAACCTCATGCACCGCCAGGTGGCGTTCAACACGGACACGAGCGCACACATCGTCACAGACAAGCTGACGCCAAAATGGGCGCTGCTTCAGGTTTTGATCCATGCGCAGGCTTTGGATCGCGGCGTCGGGGACGGGGCGTATGTGGTCGGTGGGTTCGACCAGCGCTGGTGCGGGCAGCTTTTTGTGGAGCACCAGCATCAACAGCTGTCTGCGGTGTGCGTGCTCAGCGACAGGAACGGCGGGGTGTGCGTGATGGGCGTGCCTCTACCCGTGGAGTGGTGGCACCACAACAACACTGACGTGGCGGTGTACTACCACATTTCGCGGGTGGATGAGAACCACGAGTGCGCGAGCGCGTCTAACTCCATCGTCCCCGGCAGGATGATGACGGGAGACGACGCGGAGCAGAAGAAGAGCTACATCGCCACCATCAGTCTGGCTGAGAAAGAGTTCAACTACGAAACTCGCAAAGACCAGAATTTGATTTTCAACGTGCCCACGCAGGAGTTTTTTCCTGGAGCCAAATTCAATGTGCCAGTGTATATGGATACCAACTCCAATCTTCAAGTTATTGTTATCAAGTAAGTAGTTTCATACAATAAAATAAAGTTGTTTTTTAAATATTCATGTAACAGTTTTATATCATAATATGACCCCAGAGATTATTTATTTAAAATCTGGAATGGTATAAACCTCAATTTACACCCAGACTACCTGTAGGATCCTTTTGTAAATTATAATCAAATGCAGACCTGTGCTCGATTTCTCGAAACTAAACTTGAGTCCGAGCTTTTACTCAACTCGGTAAATAATAAATAAATAGAGAAACAAAACAACTGTTACAATTGTATCACTGGGGAAAAACAACTCAATTGTATTATAACTGAATTTTAACAGTTAAAAATATCCAGGCATGGCTAAAAAATTATTACACTTTTTAAATACCTTTTCATGCTCAAGCTAAAATGTTGTATGAACAAAAGCATACTCAACTAAAGCTTTCGTGTTCTCAGGGCCTAGTTTCAGATTATTGGACTGGATACATATCCACTGGAGATTAGCATGTATTTTTGAATATTGTTAAACTCCAGGGTACAAAGTACAGCTATTAACTGATTAAAACGTCATTTAAAATAAGTGCCCAGGCATTGTAAGGGTATTAAATGGCATGATATTTATTGAATAACATAGTTAATCTTTCGCCATTCTAGAAGTTCCATTTTAAACAAAAGCATTTTCTTGGTTGTTTTTTTACTGAAATTAGGATACACTTCCTTTGCAGTCAAAAGTAGTTCCTAGATCCCCGGCAAATACGGTCAAAAATAGCCTAATTATATAATTTTTTTACTGGTTTAAAATAATATTGTTTATTTTCTTTTTATTAGACCAGGTATTTAGTTATTTCAGTAGTGTAAATAATCCTGTTTATTTTTCATTCATTGGACTAGAGGTATTTCTGTGCATGTCGGAAAGTTTAATCAATTAGGAGATCTAGCGTGGTAGAAAATATTTCGTTTACCAGCTGGTATTTATTTGAACTGCTGAATGGAAAGAGATGAGCGATTATTGGTATGAATGAACACGTAATCTGATAATTATCCATAGAATCTCTGTACAATAATTTTGTTAATGAAAAAAGTGAATGGGTAAGTCGTATATAAGCAGGATAAGTGGTACAATTATTAGAGTCCGCCGTGAAAGTGCTACCTTTACTTAACCATGTCTGGTAGCGATGATTGGTCTTAATTTAGCCAATTTACCGCACCGCTCATAATTACTGCGGTATTACTGCAGGTAAAATGGTGCGTAGTGATTCTGAAGTGAACCGTGATCAAGGAGATAAGGCCCATGCACTACATGCAATACTAGGTTATTAGTTATGCGAGCATTAGGTTATCGGTTATATGCAAGCACATTGTTTCATGAACACAACATGCAGTTTTATCCATAAATGGCTTTTTATGATCAACCCGATCAAGCACATCTGGCACAATCAACACCTCAACTTTCTTTAACATTAAAGAAATACCAGACCAGTTTTTAATCCACAGCTTTCAAACTCTTTTGAAATATTCTGCAGGACTGAACAAAGAAACGGCATATTAACACGACTGCTGGTTTATGGGTTATCGTACATTACAGCGTGTTAGAGGTTCTTTGAAGACAAAATGCATTTATTAAGTTAACGCCGGGCATTATATAGCAATTTCTGTGGGTTTTATGGGTCAGGTTTGATCCCGGGTGATTGTAAAAGGCGAGCCGGCCTGTTTGTTTACATTGTGTGATTCTCCTCCAATAGGCTAGACTAAGGGTAGACCCGTTGGTCTGGGAGTGTTTAACCATCTCCCTGCTAGATTTAGCACAGGTACTGCT
Source organism: Lepetodrilus gordensis (assembly GCA_034780695.1). Classification (NCBI taxonomy): domain Eukaryota; kingdom Metazoa; phylum Mollusca; class Gastropoda; order Lepetellida; family Lepetodrilidae; genus Lepetodrilus; species Lepetodrilus gordensis. The sequence continues at coordinate 1,738 of JAVCKX010085990.1, read as the reverse complement.
CTTTAAGGCATCTATGGTTGCCTCCAGCATGGAGAGTGTTAATACACATGGCATTGGTAGGTAAACCAATGGAAGACTAATAGACATAACACCAGTTTATTGTGAGAGGCAGGGTTGATACAAGGCACGTTTCCTACCCGATGTTGCCTGCCCCCAATGTTCTGTGCCCAAGACAGACTGTTCCATATTCAGCAAAACCTACTGTATAGGCAGACTGTTCCATGTTCTGTAGAACCTATTATGTAGGTCAGGGCTCCAGACCAAAGGTGCGAAATGTTCAAAAGTAGTTTGCCCGCAGTACAATTTAACTTGCCCCTGTACGTTGGGCATATTACATTGTTAGTCCAGAGCCCTACATAGGTAGGCTGTTCCCTTCTCCAGAAAAACCAATTGTGTAGGCAGACTGTTCCCTGTCCAGCAAAACCTATTGTGTAGGCGGACTGTTCCATCCATGTCCAGCAAAACTGTTCCCGGGTTTGGCGAACCTATTGTGTAGGCAGGTGAGATGGCAAATTACATTCTGACGTACTCTGAATCAATAAGTTCCGTTCTACACTGTACATCTTTCCAGACCATGCCCAGAAGACACAGTAACATGTCAGTGTCAGGACAACAAGTCTGAATATTCCACTTCTGCCCCTGTGGCCACTGGTGTGTCTCTCCTGTGTGTTGTGCTGAAATATCATTACCAGGCTTAAATAGAATGAATGAAATATGCCACTGTGACATAGCTACCATGAACTGATAAGCACATTTAGATTTTTGGATAGAGGGTATTTAGCATAGCGTCTCCTTTCATATAAATATGATACGAAACATTAATTTAATTTTAAATGATTTACTTTCACCCTGAGGTTAAGGATAGCCTAAGAAAATTATGATTACAGCAAAATAAGTAATTAAAGAAAATATTTTATTTTATTTTATGTTTTATGGACAAAATGCAAATTGTAAGTCTCGAGACCAGGCCCTGAGATTACGAAACTTTCTGAGAATTACTCAGAATTTTGTTCATAAAACGTCATGTGATGTCATAGCCTGAGAATGCTACGAGTCAAGGGTGTGTACTATTTACAGCAATAGACTAGGAATATTTTCTGTCACATAAGTGTATCAGTTCCCACCAGTGGATATAATAATAATTATACTTACTGGTCAGTGTATTTGCTGTAATTGTATCAGTGTATTGGCTACTCCCCTGGGAAGTACTACATTGCAGATGCTTCCAACACAAAAAGGAGCACAGCCTCTAGATCCCTCTAGCCAAGATTACATCAAAAGGTGCCTTATTACATTACAAACTACTGTCATGTGAATATATATGCGCTATTACCATGGTTACTGTACAACATACAGCAATTCGAGCAAGGCTTGTCAGTATTGAGTCACTCCCATTTAAATACCATGAATTCTGGTTAACAACAACATCGTGCATTAACATAGTCCAGGGTATCATTTCTCGAAGCTCTCATATCCACTATGAGACCATAGCGCTATCGTAAGTGCACAATCCCCATGTATTAGAGATGGCTACGAGAATACTTATGGTCTCGTAGTAGATATGAGAGCTTAGAGAAACGATACCCATGACAAGAAATATTAGGAATATTGAATTTAGTGCAGAAACCATTTCTCACAATGTTAAACGTATCCTGGCATGCTTTTAAAGAAATTTGAATGTTTTGTAGACGTTTGTTATTTGGTTCATTGGTCGAGCTAGGTTTTAAAGATACTATGT
>JAVCKX010085882.1:0-11387 GCA_034780695.1 Lepetodrilus gordensis | reverse complement strand
TAGTAATATTACTAGTTATTATTAATTTGTTTCGTAAATGTATATTTGACTCTAAGGTTTGGATGGGTTTTTTTTGGGTACCAGGTCTTATGAATCCATAAATCCATAGGTTGTTATCCAAATGTGTGTGTGTGTGTGTGTGTACGTGTGTGTGCGCATGATGATGGTGGAGCAAGCGAGAGAGAAATAGAGGAAGACATAGACATAATTAAGTGTTCAGGTTCTTATGAATTTGACCGGTGTACATTTCCATAGGCCACAAATCAGTGCAGTTTCACATGTCAAAAGTTAAATACTGTAGGTCGATGGTGCAGTATCCAATCGGACTCTGTGGATCAACTTCATCTACAGTAGATATCTAATCTGAAGTTTTTGTTTTGTTGTTGATAAATTTGAAATGTGGTAGTACATTTCCCACATAGCCCATATGACTGTCGCACCAGTTTCTTTGCTCTCCAAGTTGCATTGGGGCGAGTGGTAGCACAGTGGAAGAACATTTGGACTTCAAAGCCAAAGGTTACAAGTTCAATTCCAGACCCTGGAGACCGGCATAAATGTTCAGGAAAGTTACTTTTCTGACCGATATTGATAGGATGTAGAGTGGCAATGCAGTTATCATCCTTGGTCTATCAGTACTAGCTGATGCTCGGAGGTTTACTGCAACATTCAGCACTACAGATGTTTCAGGTTTCCTTCTGCCCTAAACTGTCAAGTCGTGATGTAAGTGAAAGAATCTTGAAAGCGACTCTAAATACCTATTTAAATTCTGTTTTAAATTTAAAAAATTAAAACATCCGAGGTGCATGTTTCTCATCATAACCTCCATCAAATCCATCTAGCATGTCCAATCACCTCAATCTGCATTCATAAAGAATTCATTATTCATTTTGTTTTAGTTTGACATTAATACCCTGAATATTCGCCAAATATCAGTTATTTCAAGCAGATGCAAATCAGCTATCATTCACACGTGGTCACGCGAGATAGCCAGCTATCTGCAGGATCTCGCAAGATCTCGAATCAACCAAACTGTGCGAGTGTGGCCATTGTTACTAACTCAGACAGGAATGCCTTAATGGTTGAACAATGTTAAATGGTTGACTCATATTTCTGCTGGTATTTGAATTATTTATCGGCTTGTCGTTTGGATAAACTGATGGAAATTATTATTCACAACGATTCATCCTGGAATATCCGGGCTGAAATTTTAGGCAGATTTATGGTAATCGAGCAGATTAAATTCAGTTTGCTTGATGTTTTATACACATGTGTATCAAGGTGTCATTTTGTGACCCTATGATGCATGTAGCCAGATATTGTTTTTTTAATAATTATTGAGGTTATGAGCTATTTTCATATATATATTTTTGTTTTTGTAGGATTCTTTTTTCATATTATATTAAACATATATTTGTTCTTACCTTGCGACAAATATTTTTGCTTTACAAGTTCACTAAGACTTTTTCAGTGCAATAATACAATTGCCAAAGCTTTGACACCACTATGAGCAGTAGGTTGTAAGATATTGGATTGACGGAACATGTATTGATTGGTAAAATATAATTTGTCCGGGATATAACTTTAACTGTGGCTTATACCTACCTGACAAATTCAATTGGATCAAGTTACATTCATAACCTTGTCATTGATCTGATATAATTGCATAGTGTTATGCACAACTAGTTGCCATTGATTCTGTTATGGAGAGGCGATTGTCTGCTTGTCGAGACGTCAAAATGGGATGAAATCTGGCAAAATTCAATACCTTACGACAATAATTTGTTACGAGAGATACTTTCAGGGCGATTTCTTTAATTCTTGACGGGGCGTATTTCGCGGAATGATGCATTTCCGTCCCCTCTCATGCAGAATCTTCTCTCGCTAATATCCATTTCGTATTCCTCCAGGCAAACCCGTCTCGCAGAGTTAAATTTAAAATAATGGACAAACACAATTAGACCTAGAATCTCCTTCCGTTGTTATTTTTTCTCCATCGGATTCTTTTAATTTTCTGCGTCGTGTTTGCTGTGCCGTGGTTTCAAGAAGGAGTCGGACATTGTTGGGAGAACACCCTGAGATGTTACGGGCGTAGATGGAGTAGTGTGCGGTTGACTGGAGGGGGGGGTGGTCCAGGATGAAAAGCAAGTACTCCAGCTAGATGCTCCTACTCGTAGGGATGTTTCCAAATGCCGAGTTCCCAGGGAAGCGTCTTCAGAGGGGACTCGCTGATCTGCCATTGGCATGCCCAGGCATACGCCATCCTGATTGACTCTGAGCGTTTGTTCGGAAAGGATTTGGTAAAGTCAAAACCTATTACAGCACCGTGACACAATCATGAAAACCCAATTTTCTCTGATCCGCTGGTTTATTCAATATTGAAAACCAATTTTGAAGGATGGGATTGCGCTTTTTCACGACAAATCTCCCCGCATTTCGCGCGCCGCATCCAATGGCTTGAATATCCCCGTTGTTCACAATTGACACAGGTCTTCTATTTTTTCACGGATTAATTCCTCGGCAGACGTAAATGTTTCGAGATACGTTCTGAAGGCAAGTAAGCCAGCTGGTCCCATTACACCATATCTTGCATAAGAATCCCATATGTGTACAATAACGTATGGTTATCCTAACAAAAACAGACGGCGCTCGGACTGTAATATCCATTATTGGTCGGAATAGTCTCGTCTCCGGCAGACAACTTTAACAATAATTGAGCGCCCCAGCTAGTTCTCTGTCGCAGAAGGGGTCCATTATTTCAAAATGAGCTCCCTTTTGCCGTATTTACAGCAAATTGCCCGAGCTGCTCTTTTGCCGGGCGCACGACAGAGAGTCCATTATCAAGGGGACTGCAGTCATCTGTTTGTTGGGCCACCCTGTAATTTCCAACAGATTTCCTTTGTTGCCACCATCATGAGGATTAATGGGCTAGGGGTCTCGGACCAATTAAACGCAAGGGAGGGGTGGAGAGTCTGGGATGTGGTCATCCTTCTGAGGACAACGATTTTGTGTTTGTGTGTGTATTTGTGTGTGTGTGCGTGTGCGTGTGCGTATGGTAGTCTTTGAAGCTTTAATCTTGATAATTTTAAAATAAAATATATACATAAACAGGTAATGAAAAGCTTTATTCTTGTTAATTTAAAACCAGTCCAACTGAATAAACCTTTGTTGAACTTCTATTTATCCTCCGATCAAAAGCAGTTTCATATTCTAGCTGTGTGATTAACAGGAAATCTTGGGTGGAAATCTACGCAAATATCAGTAACGGTTAAGAGCATCTAAGTGTCATATTGGACAGGCCGGCGAGCAGATCTCGTTGTCAAGCCACCATAGTCATGTGCAGGCGACATTTGCATGCATATTTCATGACGTCACTGTCAAAGGGACATGTTTTACTCGTGTCAATTGCTCGTGCACGATTTCCAAAAACAATTATGTATTTATGCAGTGAATAAAGATTTCGGAATATACACTGTTAATTCATTTCTCAAGTTACTGGTTCCAGGGTTCAAGACAGTAATTCATAGTGGATGTCACATGACGTGTGAATTATGCCACAGAGTCAATAATGTGGGGTTTTTTTTGTTTTGTTGTTAAAACATACTTCTCTTGGGGTGTTTATTCGTCTGTTTGCAAGGTTTCCGTAGTAGTATCACAATGGTCTCACTAAATACATCATACATTTAAAAGGACATTTCATGTTATTGTCATTTCCTTCAATACATTCACATGAAGTGAGCCTACCTAATGATGAAATAAAACTATCTCTCAATATCTTCATTTTTTTCTTCTTCTATTATTACAAGGTAGATAACTCTTTTATTATACACACTCTTCATTTCCTACTAGGTAGTGGTTATGTTTTAATTTTAAGTTCCATCCCCGGTACTAGTATTCCAGTAACGCTTAACCTTCATGTTGGTGAAAAGGTGTTTACCTTCCTTTTTCCGAGGTAAATCTTTTTGTGGCAGATTTCTAGTAGTTCTCCAGACGGTTATCTTGGTGTCTGTTATCCTCTGTATGAGATAAATCCTCTGTATCAGATGATGGTTCTTATAGATGCTCACAGAGGAGCAACATAAGAATTCCCATTTCACAATGTTTCGACCCTATGGCATTCCTCAGGATGACGCTATCAGTACCAATCACATCTTCATGGTCTTATTCTCTGGACAGCAATCCATCATATTAAACGCAATTATTATCTTTTTGTATATATATATTTTTTAAATAATTAAATAAAGATTTTTGTTATATATGTATTGCTATTATTATTATTATTATTATAAATTATTATTATTATTATTATTATTATTATTATCATTATCATTTATTATTATTATTATTATTGGTTAACATACATGTATATACATGTTATTTGACATACATCATTGTTTACATTGGTCAAGTAAATAAGTCAGATTTATTTTTCTACATCACAATTGTTAGACAATAAAATCCACATCACATGCACTGCATCTCCGATGATTAGCCCTGATTGAGCGTATTGGAAATGAAGCATTGTGTGGCAGCGTAACTGGCATTTGGTTTGTCAGACAGGGTTGTGCCCTGGGAGTAATGCTATTTCATCTAATGGCTACAACTATCCAACCTTCAGCATCACTATATAACAAGCAACAGGTGCCCGTGGACCTGCAGGCAATTTTTTGCACAATTTTCCAATCATTTTTAAATTGTAAGAGTGGAATAATGACCCCTATACCAGGAAATCACTGCCGCATTTAGGGTGGGCTAAGTAGTTGTAAATTTGATGTATCAAGCCATGGCACTATAGGGTAATACGAATCGCTTTTATTTGACACTTTGCAAATGCATTTGACTTTTTTTTTGCTGATTTCTTTTCACATCCTGTTCTTTCTGTTATGATATTTGCATGCAATTTGCTTCTTCTTCTTTTTAAATCCAAGCTCATTACTTCTTTTTGTCAATTCCGACTTTTGCAAAATTTTACAGCAATCACAATGCATAGTAAGTGGTTAATTAGATAACATTCCTACATTGAAGAAAATTGCGATAAATATGGAAATTATTTTAGCTTCTGGGCTATAATAAATTTGTTATGACGACCTTGTCTAAATTTTATCTTGGTGGTTTAACAAAACAATAGTGAAGTTAAACCAGGAATATATCAGATTTTACATCCATCATCGGCCATAATCAGCAACATGTTTGTGTAATGGAAGTAAGCAGCTTATGCCAAAACATACATCTTCCTGTATTGTGTGACCTTAATATGACCTTCAGCTCAAAAACAGCATATTTTTGCTTTAAACTTTCCTGGCATGGAAAAAAAATTTGATTTATTTTATCTTACGTATTCTAACTTGTATTCATTTTTTAACAACAAAGTGCACATTATTAATCCAGCAAGGAGAATGTTAACATGCATACACGTATTCTGTGTGTATTTGAGAATCTAACAATAATAATAATAATAATAATAACAGTAATAATAATTTTAATAATAATAATAATAATATAATTAATATAAATAATAGATTATAAACGAGCATTATTAGCGTTCAACACTTCAGACAATATTGTTGTTCATGTGCTTTAACCTTTGGCAAACACGCGCTTATTCTGTGCATATTCTAAACTCAGAGCTGGCTTGTTCGAAGACATTGTCTATTCCATAGTTGTTCTGTGTCCCTTCAGTAAGACAAATGAGTGGCAAGTCCGATCACGTCACAGCGCTTTATTCGCCTTCTGATTGCTTCCGTAAGCGGCACAAATTGTTAGAAAATAATACATCCAGATTTTCATCCTTCTTTGATGATCTGACTAGATTTTTCCGGCGGCTTTTGCCAGTAATTTGGTGGTGATCATTATCGGCGGTGGGTGATCATTATCAGCTGATCACCTCTTACGCTGGCAATGAGGCAAGCTGATGATTGGGTGAGACTAATTGTACCATTACAGCTTTTTGATCATTCGCATGATTCTAATTGATTTTAGCTTTTCAGACTTCTTATGTAAATCCACATGCAAACGAAGAAGATTCGTAAATGTTCTGAGAGAACTTTTGTTTTCAGGGATGTGGGGGTGGAAAGTAGGTGGGGGAAGGGAGGTGGTGGATGGGAGGGAGGGGAGAGTGGGTGGGGGGTGGCAGCAATCTCCAAAGACACACACGCATTGTTTGCGTTTTAGTCCATTTTAGGCCGTAAACAAAACAGTGCATTAATCATGATGACTTTCATTGGTTTGTTTGGGTAGTTATGTACATTCCGAGAAAAATCATAGAGACAATTGCGAGCGATGGGGGGTCATTCATTTGAGCAGCGATAATTGGGGATCTAGTTTACCAGGCATGCCAACAAGTTGCGCATGATTGGAAATGATTGGAAGAAGCAGCAGAGGGGGATTAGGATTGGCAATTCCGTTCATAATTGGTAGCATCAGTTCAATGGCTCCGTCTTATTCGAAAACAATAAATCACCACTTAGTATCTTCATGTGTTGACGTTCCGATTCCGAAAGCAAACGTTATGTATGAACTTAATCTGGGAAATATCCTTCAAGTTAACAAGAATTTCCCCAATAAAGTAATGCCTCTGTCCCGTTTCTTTTCTCAGCAAATAAATGCTGACAGATGCAGAATTAAAGCAAATAGTGTTGATGATCATATCTGCATCCGTCCCTGGTCTGTCCTGGGCCATAATTTCACAGGAAATTTGCACTAACAATTCGTAGAAACTTGAGCATTCGGCCTGTTTACTTGGAATTGTTTCTAGGATGTAGGACCAATTGACAGGAATATCCAATTGCGAATTTGCACTATCTTAATTATCGTAGCGGAATTGTATGACAAAGAAGTAACTAGCTTTCCTGCACCTTCAATTGAGAACTGATATTTTCATTATTGTCTGTCGGCCGTTAGGTCACGATGATCAACATCGCACGATAACCAACTCGGCCATCTCCTTCTGTCCGCTAATGGACATCGTTGCGATCAATTTAAAATTTGTTTCAAATTTCTTCCTAGCTAGAATAATGAAAATCACTGGGTTTTTTTAATATGGACATTGTTACGATCAATTTAAAATTTTGTTTCACATAACAACTGTGACTCACAGTGAATACAGCCTTATTTCAGGCTCTCACCCCAACATAAGCAGATCACTGTAGTGTATAAATAATGTGCAAAATTGCATGTATAATTCCCAACTCATAATGCCATTCAAAGCAGGCTTATGCCCTAGGTATAAAAGCATTACAACAGAATACAGATGCAATCATGTGATGAATTACTCCTACCCTGGTAATGAGAAATATATATATTTTTTTACGTTCGTCTAAGCCTTTTGTTATTTCGCTTTACTTACTTTTTCGAGAAAGCAATCGGATATAATGTGAGGGAATAGACTGCTTTTTCTCACGTCGTTGCTTTTTCCATCGTCGAATTTGCTGTCTGAACAGCCAATGAATAACAATAACACGGTTTGACAGGTGTCCGGAAGTTCGGTACACATGACAACCCAAAACAATTGACAGTTGGCCGTTTTTTCCCATCGCTAATGCCTTTATCTGCATCTGTGATCGAAAAAGATGGAATATATTAATCCAAGTAATGTATCTTATGGAACCATCTCTTAATGCGATGTTAATATGACTCATTTGCATATTCTGTAAATGTTTTCAAGTCCGCGAGTTTCCAGATCGGCGTGCGACTTCAGGATGTAAATTGCTGATGACTGGTCGTAAAATTAACATAAAAATGAATTTACCTGATGTATGAATAGTTAGTCATGGTGTCGGTCACATTTGAACGATCATTATTTTTACTGTTGGATTTGTCAATGGAAAGCTATTTGATTTCCATTACATCTTATATTATATTTTATATCAGCTCAGTTACAGCTGTTTTCAGTCAACATGGCTCAGACTTGTGCACAGGACTATTATAATGTGTTTTCCTGTTTGAGAATTTCATATATTACTAGTATTAACATTATATAGCCATCAAGATCAACGATATTTCGGATGGTGATAACATTATTTCAACAGAAGTTTATGAATATCTTAAATAACATTAATTTTATAGGTCATATACCCGGTAGCAATATTATTATATTTGTTTGACTGGAAATAGCAGGAAAATAACATTGTTCATATTGAACAACTAGATTTTACTGTATGTGGAATTCTATACTGTGAACAATAATGTGCAACTTTCGTGCATTGAACATGTATACAACCTTGTACAATGTGTAACTATGTGATGAACAACTATATACAACATTGTATAGGTACTAGAAACAATTTACAACTATGTACATATTTGTACACTAAACCATGTACAGCTTTGAACATTGAACAACTTAATGACACTTTCTACAATGAACAACTTTGTACATTGTACAACTATGTCGAGAAGCTCCTAATATGTATCTATAAAATCTTGCAGATAAACATTAAAAAGTATTTTCTAATAATATATACAATTTTAATTAAACTTTCAAGAGAAAAGTGCAAATCTGTAAACATTTCACTCGGTCTGATTCAAAGCAATTATTTTGTGTCATGTTTGTTTATTGGGTCAGTATATATACATCCCAGAAGTGTTCACAAAATGTCTCGGGAAGTTCTATTTTGAAGTTGTATTATTAACCTCATACACCATTTATCTAATGCGATAGAGATTGCTTTGGATATTCCCTTAAGCCGACACTCAGATTTTTGCCATTGGACTTATTTTTTGTCAAAGAAATTAACAAAAATAATTTGTTATCAACCCACAAAAATGCAAGAATATTATAAATAATAACTTTTAAAGAATTTTAATCATCACTCAAGGGCAGATTGAACCGAAAGGAATTCAATATTTTGAAAGGAACATACAGACATTTGTTTTTGTGTTCATTAAGATGTGTTTTCTTCTTTTCCCTGAATTAATATTTTGAATGCACAAATTTCAATTTGTAAATAAAAGTGACGTAAGTGTCAGAATGCGTTCTTCATTGTCAGAGGTTAAATATAATTAATTGGGTAAAAAAATACTATTTCTAGATTACAAAAAAATCTGAGAAAAGAAATAATATTTTTCTGGGAAATATAGTTGTACCAGAATATGTACAATCCCCATTAGTGACCTCTGACCTATTCAAAGGTGATCGGGCCACTTTAAGTATGTAATATTATCCAAGAAACTGATGAGAGGTTGAAACTGATTTTAAATGAATTATATAAAAAAAGAATAACCAATTTTATTTTTATTTTTCATCAATTCCCATTACAGGATACAAATTTTAAAGGAATAGAAAAAAAATGTAACCAATTTCGGCTTTATTTTTCATGGACTTGCCCTTACAGTATTTTATTGCGTTTAAACGTGCGAGCCCACTCCGCTGGAACACAGGTCAGTAAAACGGATTTGGAACGGGTCGAAACCACGGGTAATGAAAACAAGGACCTTTATCCCATTCGCTGATGGAAATCACATTTTTGTTATTGACTCTTGAAATAAAAGGAACATATTCTCGTCAGCCCTTTTAATGGGAAGGTTCACCCGAGTTCTCCGATTTTGTTCCAGCAGGGGTTAAAAAAATCCAATAAATGGAGGCTGTTGTAAGACTGACTCTGTCATTTCAATTTCGTTCATTGAAGATCAGTGGGCCCTGATAAAGTAAAGACTGGCAAACGTATTAATTCCTAGACAGATTTTCTTTTAATAAGCCCATATAATGAAGTCATCAGTGACCTAAGCCAGCAAAAATAAGTAAAGCATTATTCTGGTGGTTCTCGTGGACGTTTGGGATATCACTTTGGCAGATTGAAACACCATTTTTCATTAGGAGTCCAAAATAGCAACACAAATTCATTGCGGCCTGCACTCGCTTGATAAAAAGACAGACACCGCGCAATTTAGGCAAAGGAGGAAATAGTCATATAGATTTAATTTCCTCTAATTTTTTTTTCCTCGCCACCTCTCCTCGTGATTACTAAGGCCCTATGGCTAGAGCAAACGATTAATGTAATTTCATTACTTTTCGCTAGATTGATTATTATAATTAAACTCCCTATGCTTTGACAGGGAGTAATGCTGAATCACTTTGAAAATGAAGCGAGATTAAAGTCGCTGGGCCTTATGGATTCTGGCTGCCGAATCACTTGTAGACGAGGCCATCAAATTATGCACTGTCAACAAAATGCCTGTGTCTTGGGTAATGGACCTCGTGGAAATAAATTAAAACATGTCACCGCGTAAAGCCTTGTGTTTTCGCATAAAGCACAAACTCGATTCGCGAGTAAATTACACTGATTCCATCTATTGAATGCGGGGAGGGTTTGTACGTGTAATTACAAAGGCTCGCAGAAAGAAAGATTCATTTGGATGATCGAGCATGATCAACATTCGGGAGCCAAACGGTTCCTGTTAGCGAACCGGGCGAGGATTAGACGTGGAGGGGAGAATTTAGACGTAGGAGGAGAATTTACACAGAGGAAGAGGAGGAGTAGGAGGAAGAAGGAATAGACACAGTGAGAACTATCGGGACTCGGAGATCGGTCGGCACGGAGATACTACGTAAGATTCACTTAGTCCGCACAAACACACGCCGCGACACGGTACGTCGACGTAGAAATCCGCAGCTAACAAAGGTGCTGAGCCGTTTCAAATTGAGGATTGCGAATGTGACAGCCTCCTGTCTTCTGGACCTCGCAGTCCGATTTCCATTCAGAGGAAGGAGGTAGGTGGCCGAGACTGTAGAATTGAGGCAAGTGGTGTTATCGTTATCGTGCGGGATTAGGGTAAGAATAGGGAGGGAAGGGAGAGAGGGGGGGACCAGTTTCTAAAGCCAAGCAGTCGGTTGTAGGCTCTCGGTATATTGGTATGCATTGAAGTAGTGGGAACCCCTGAACGAGATTTCTGTCAGTCAATGAGTCTGTTTGTATTCCATTGAAAGTGTTGATGTGATCCCAATTTGATGGCTATTTGAATAGTAAGTGACTATGACGGGTTTGTTATTGTGAAGTGAATAAAGAGGTGCTGTTAATGGTAAACAGGGGCAGGTGAGGTGTACTTTGAAGCAGGATATGGCTATTGGTGGTATACTGTCTGAAGAGAAGACCATATCACAGACAGACAGCAGGATATGGCTATTGGTGTTCTATGGTGTGAAGAGACTTTACCTTGGACTGTTGGTAAGATGCAATGACCATATCACACCAGGATACAATAACCATATCACACCAGGATGCAATAACCATGTACTAACAGGTTACAATACCATTGTACTAGGAGGATAAAGTAACTTGTGTCACAGTCACACCGGGATAACAATAACCATATGACACCAGGATACAATAATCGTGTACCTTCAGGATGCAATAACCATATCACACCAGAATACAATAACCATGTCAGAATCA
>JAVCKX010085771.1:0-12976 GCA_034780695.1 Lepetodrilus gordensis | reverse complement strand
GACTTCGTTATTGGCCGGATTTCGGACATTGGTCATGTAGGTGAAATTGGACTCTGAAACAGAAGGTTTCGAGTTCATATCCATTCAGGCATTGTTATTTATTTAATTTTTTTCTGTCCATTTTTAATTATGTTTGTTTTGGTGGGAAGGGTAGAGTTCTGCTATAAAGAAAATGTATATGTGCAAGGAACATTTTAATATGAACTTTGTGTACATGCTATGCCATGATGGCCAATAGTTCATCAGCACTAGACTTGTCTCTAAGGTCTAATTGTCACTTGATTTCTCTCAGTACTGCTGTTGCCAATACAAACAGATATTCCTATGGCATCCCCTCTACCAAAGAAAAAAAGTTTTTAAAATAAGAGTTTAAGAAGCCCAAATCACTCTTTTAATAGATAAACCTTTTAACATATTTGATGTGATAAATTGTGATTAAATAGTAAATTAACCAGTAGATAATGGGTTTCAAGACATCCACCTTTGGGCGAACCGGATCCCAATCCAATGAAGACGCTAGACGTTGATTGCTATCGCGACAAAGTCTATCGCATTTCCTCCACAAAACCAGAATGGTGTCAACCTGATATAACCCTGTGCTACAGAGGTACTTGGGATTCGAAATTTGCATATACGATGGACTTTAAGATATGATTCCCTGAGACTTGTCAAGATAGCTTGCAGAAGGTTCAGTCTCACCGTTATTAGTCTTGGATTTGCATGATTTCATTTCCCTTGTGCAAAATGTGGGAAGAAATTAGGAATTCAGGAATATCTAGTGAGAATTTAGCAGACAGAATGTGTCAGATAAAATAATATGATATCGGATGTCAATAAATAAACAAGTGCATAAAGTTTGAATGGACTACAAATGTAAGAAACTATAAATAAATGCATAAAGGTAGAAATAACGGAATTTGAAAGAAACAATTTTTCGAAGGAATTGATAAGAGTATATGTATCAATTATTAATACTGAAATTAGAACTTCTATTTCAACATTTCTATTTTGAGGAAAATGCAATACCATTAGACTACATCAAAAGAAATCGTGACTTTCGCTTTGTGAAATTTGAAGTGGAGAGACATCCTCGGAATATTTCTGATAAGCCGGTACATGGAACCTCTCAGGACATTTTTATGTCGCTGTTGGTAGATGAGTACTGACAGGATCCCAGATTCCATCAAAGAATCGCCATATCGCCCTTCAAGTATTTGAAAGTTGAACCAGACTGCAAAAACAGCAACACAATAGGTCCTCTGATAAGACAGAGCTGCAACATGCAGATACAATGGCAGTATCGGGAGTAGGGGGGTAGATTAGAAAGCAGCAGGGGGTGAAGGGGGTAGGACAGGAGACCAATGGGTGTATGGGGGGGATATAGAAGGGAGATAAGCGCTGACTGGCATCAAAGGTTTCGAGATAGACAGGTGAAGGAAGAAGTTAAGGTACAGAGTGAGCTATGATAACCAACTGACCACCAGACCCCCATGTAGATGGAAATGGCCCCCATGGAAGGTGACTGGTCAAAGAACAATAAATCTGACCAGTGTCTTTTTTATTTTAACATCATTGAAAATGTAAGCTTGACACAATGAAATATTGAAATTGGTATCCCGTCTTTTTTTTGAGGATTTATACAAAGGATAATGAACTGTTCATTATGCCAATGCCACCTAGTATCTTATATTAACCTTCTCTTTGTATTAACCTTCTCTGTACTGGTGGCAATCAGTGATGCCCTAACCAATGATGCCAACCAATACCAGTAGTGCTGTAACCAATGATGCCCTAACCAGTAAAAACAGTAATTCATTCATTCCCTAACCAATATTAGTGATGTCCTATACAAGCAGACATTGTAATCAATTCATTAGCAACTTTTAACGTTAATTTGTTCCTTTGGATGCAATAAATTTAAATTCAAGATGATTTTCTTGGAAATGTATGCCATTTAAACTTAAGGTTGGTGATATATATGTTCAAAGTAATAAAGATTTTTGATGGAGATATGAAAAGACACACAGAAGGTCCAGTGTTTGGATAGATTTGAGGTTGTCATCTACAGAGAATGAACTCGTTGTAGGTCTTCTGCTATTAGTCTGAAAGATAAGCCTGACCAGAACCAACTCCTGGATATCGTTTCTCGAAGCTCTCGTATCCACTATGAGACCATAGCGCTCTCATAAGTGCACAATCCCCATGTATTAGAGATCGCTAAGAGAGTCTTTATGGTCTCGTGAAACGATACCCTGGAGACGCAGGTGTGGAAGGGAGAGGGGTCAGGAGAGGCAGCAAATAATGGAGGACAACAGACCCAGCTCGGACTCTGCCCAGGGGGTGACACACAGACAAGTATCCATGATGGTCTCTGCTCACAGTATTACCAAGGAACCCAGAGACACACAAACACTACCCCTCTACCCCTCCCCCCCAGTCCGCCCAGTCTGTGGGGTGTTTATTTGTGGACAGCGGGTGCCCATGGGGGTATCATGTGTTAACACGGAAGGTGAGAGCACTCAACATATGGCCGGCCCAACGATAGACCGGTTCCGAGTGTGGTCAGCATTATCTCCAGGTACCTGGCAGGGAACAATACCGTCTGTAGAAGGATTCCAGTTATCTTGATGCACTCCGACTTCAAACGTGGGATTCTAGGGTTCGGGACAAGAAGGCTTTGTGCAGGGTTCTGAAAGAAAGAAGATGGATACTGTATGTTGTGGATACATTATGGATATGCATGTACGTGAAAGGTATTTGGGTGGTTTTTTTCGTGTACGGTCTTCATTTCAACCAGATGCTGATCATACGCTAAAAGGTGTTATTCATACCGCGAGTCATCATCAACAGAAACTTTCATTAGAATTATGAAGATAACAATTAAACAATTTGATATGCAATGAAATTTAAGGCATTTTACTGAAACAAATATCCTTAAATATTGAAACCTTTATTATAATCACCTTTGAGAAATAGTATCGGAAATTTGCGTATGAATAATTAACCCTTCCCTTCCTTTATAGTTAATTCCTCTTGATAAGAGATCGCCCAGGGCAAGTGTTGCACATTCTGGATGCTATTGGTATTTCTATCGCTACCCACATATTGTTTTATTTCTTTTATTCAAGTAATATATAGATAATGATTCCGAATTGTTTTCAAGCTAGAGTTGAGGCTTTGCTTCAACACTTGAAAATATTTGGTCACACATGCGACTGTAAAATAACACCATTTGCATTCTTTGTATCCACACAGCCGTCATGCAATGGCTATTGTCTATCATCTAAAGGCAAAAATGTAAAACTTTCAAGTGTGCCGAATCTCAACTCAGTGCGTAAATCTGAGATAAAAATCACATCCCACTCACTCTTGGGTTGTTTTTTACTCGCCACCCTTTGGCATTTGCTGTAAGGTGAGCCATGGTGATTTCTATCTTATCCCTGCTAATTTTTGTGTAAGCACTCCTTTGGGTTAAGGTATTTACCTGTAGGTCCTTTAACGAGGTTTCCGAGCAGGTAGGACAACACCACACTTCTCGTTCACCTGCCGACATGTTACATGTAGTGTCAAGTGCCGACCAAAAGCAAACACTAAAAACACGGCCTAAGGGAGATACAGTTAACATCCTAGCCTGGGCCCTAAACAGCCCTTGTTGGATTCCCTTTATGATTACCCTTCTTCCTTCTGAAGGCAACTGCAGATGCCTACATGTTAAGATTGTGGATGTAATGTATTCAGAATATATATTGGTAGAAGTTTTAACAATGCAATATTTTGTTACACTCTATGAAGCATAATTATTAAATTTATAGACATTTATATTTTTAGCAAAATGTCAAGTTTTTTGGCCTTTGTACTACAGGTAATCCCAAGTGCCTTATAGAGTAGTTACTGTGATTTCTAATAGTTTCTGTGATCTCTAGCAAGGAGATCCTTAATCTAGGAATGTGTATGATGTCCTGTTCATGATTACATCCATATAATGTCCTCTTCCTTCATGTACCAAGATGTCCTGCCAGGTTACACATCATTACAACTTCATGAATACAGCATCAAAATGTGACCCAACGGGTTTTAAGTTTAATGGCACCGTCCCTTGACTAGGACCTTAATTAAATCTATATCGAATCAGGACGGAGACCGCGATTACGAAACTAAAGTAATTATGGCGGACTGTGCTGATCTGTGTCTCTACTTCAAAGTGCGCCATTGTCAACGTGTGTACATAGCAGGTACCAAAGCAGTAGCCAAAATGTGACAAATTAGTTTGTAAAGCGCGAAAGTCTTGTAATTGAAGAACTTTGACATATTGAAGATGAAAATGGGATTATATTATGTCTTTGAATAGAGCCCTTTATTTCTGGTACTGACGTCTTGTGTTACATTAGACCTTATGATGGCTATACCATATACTGTACTAATATGGTACTATATTGCAGTCTAGAATTATTAATATATATATATATATATATATATTTGGAATTGTGAAACCTTTCCTCTCTAACAGTTCCTTTGGTGGTGATAGAATTATGTTTTTATAGAATTTCTAACTAAAATATTCAGGCACGTTGATCTCGGATAATATCTACGTTTCTAAAAATCAATTGTTGTTTTCCGTACGAGACTAAATAAATAGGATCATTTTCAATTTTATGTTTACAAAATGATTTAACTTCAAAGAACCTGTAAATTAATTCCAGAAATTTGTATTCCGTTTATGATTATATATCCATGTATAATTCCCGAAAAAAAAAAAAAAAGCAATTATTTTCCACTATGTTAATCCTGATAGGTGGCTAGGCATATTGAAAACATTCCTCTGTGTTTCAAATCTTCATTAGTCGTCAAAAGCCATCTTTCCATCATTAGTGTCCATCATGTAGGTTTCTATACATAGAATGTTCAGTGGAATTTGTTTCATAACCACACATACTGTCAGATGGAATGTATACATTGTAACTCTTCATGCAGCAATGCAGCTTTCCTTATTCACACCCCCTTCACCCAGACTTTTGTTTACAGTTACCCTTGGATTACTGGACAACAATAGCCGTGTTTGGAGGATACCCAAATGCGTATTAGAATGATACCCAGATGCGTGTGACCCTTGTCTAAAATTTACAACCCCGCATCCAAGATTCCCATCATTTGAAACTATATACAGATTACGGTGGACTATAATTCACTTAGAATTGTACATGTGACTAAATTCAAGTGGGGGAAATGGATCCACAGGGATTTAGGCTGAAATTGAGATTTAACTAAGCAACACTTAAGCCATGGAAATGAGAGAAAATGGAGTTTGAAGACAACTGGTCAGTTGTGGGGGGCTTTTGTCTGGGCTTGACCATTGTCCACTGGGTGTCATCTGTGTAAGCATATGTCATTGGGAGGCACTTTGGAAACTGAATATCTTACTTTGATACATTTGGGATTTTACTTGTAGATTTACAGCTGATTTAAATACGGTTTCAGTCTTAACGCAAAACTTTGTAGGAAAACTGTACCATCTTTTCTATAGGTGTTGATTCATTGTTTTAATGGATTAAACCTTCTACCTGCTGGGTTAGACAGCATGTAGAGTGTTAATTAAATACATTTGATTCCGGTACAAGGCGTTGTAGGAAAACTGAAAGGTAACCCAAGGAAGTACTTTTACCAACGGGGAAATCAAATCAAGGAAGTGTATGTAATTATATTAATGTTGAGGGCCGTCTCGTTGATGTATTGCTGTTTGATACATTGGTCCTTGATAATGTTCTGATTTGTCTGTCTTGGTGTCTAATGATGGGTGTGACTACATCTTGTAGTGGTGCAGTGGTTAGTGCTGTAGCCTGTGGCTATGTACTGTGTTCAAATCTGTCTGTCTTAGTATCTAATGATTGGTGAGACTACACATTGGTGCAGTGGTTAGTGCTGTAGCCTGTGAATATAGGCATGAACACAGAAGTGTTTGTTCTCATTAGTAAAGTTTGTCACAAATGGGTGAAAGGTTCCCGCAGTGACGTTCATATTCACTCACTTTAGTAAAGCATTTGTCCCACTCATTGTGAAATAGATTAAATATTACTGAAAGTAACATTGCATGCAAAACAACCAACAAATATACTTCCAAAAGGACAATTATAAATGCAAATCATACTAAAGTACCAATTCTTTGAGTGGTCTTTGTGACACACGTGTAAAACACCAAATTCATCATGGCAGTCGGTGGCTGTTTTTGTAGTTCCTCGGCAATTATCGGGCACCGAGTGCCAACCCTGTGGCGTCTCATTACGAAGGTGTTCCAGCAGATTCTGCACTAATTGCCAGACCCCATATGCAGTGTCGCAACCAGAACCAACTGGACAAAACAAAGGGAGTCAACTCTCAACACATCCTCCTTATTGGCAGGCAGCAGAGTTAAACGATAATTAGTCTTTCCGGATCAAGATCTTTTTGCCAACAGTGACTTGATTTAATTGCTCCTGTTTTCACCCGGATATACAATTATAGATCTGCTTCTCGCTGTGTAGGTGAGATTTTATTTTGATGAGGACAAGGTACAAGATAAACTGTGATTACATGGAATTTAGGTGGCGAAATGAAAGCTTTGCTTTATGGCTAACTGGCTGTCTGGGTTGAAGCGAAGCATTTCATCTCTGACATTTGCCCGAGCAGGAGTTAAGCGACACTGAATTTCTTCTCCTTTGCGAAGTAATTACATTTTCTGTAAATAATATATGAAGCACCCAAGCACTGTACCAGGATAATTGTGTTGGATGAATTAGACAGTGGCACCTGGACTTAGTGAATTAGACAATTAAAGTTTGAGGATGTTCAATGCGCATTGGCACTCTCTTAGTAGGCAACAGTTTAATGGACCCGATGTTTTCAACACTCTACGTTGTATGTTTCTACATAACGTGAATTATACGTTAATTCACTAGTATATACCGTTCTTTGAATTGACTTCAGATACAAATTAAGACACATCAATTTCAAGGGTCTTGTGCTCTGTCGCTACTTTAACATTTACTTTTCGGTATCCTGTATGCTATCTTTAATGAGAGTCTACGTAAAGTCTACCGTTGGTGGTACGAAAATAGCATTGCTAATGGAATTTTTTTCTGATCACCAGTTTGTTCATGCAGTCGGTCATATACCGAGAATTCAATCTAAAGTGGAGAAAAGTAATAATTATTTCTCAACTATTTCATCAGCTCCTCTCGTACGTCTTGTTTACTTCGGTTACATCACTGTGCATATTGCCGCAAATCTATCGTGTTTTATGACGCATGCGAAATTTGCAATATAGTCGGACAAACTCATTACACAGAGTCAATCATGTGTCGAGAACGTAGATCTCGGTGTTCCCCATCCCTACTTTTGATGACAGCTTTAGTCATTTTTTTACCCTTTGGCTATTGTTATTCTTGGATGCGTTTTTCCATAACGCAAGTCTGGAAAATCACCGGGAACGTCTAGATCTACATGGGGTATGAAAACTGACAGACCAATCCATAGACCAAAATAAAACTTTGGCCTTTTTCATATTTGTCTAATAAATATTCTTTTAGGTGTTGGAGCTGACAGAATGTTATGGCATCAATGTCATAAAGACAACGTCAAGGATTATTGATCGGAGAATATCTTCGAATATTACCTTTGTTTTTATACAATAGTGTTGCTTTGTACGTGTTACTCAGGAATACGCAATACACTGTTACTTAATTGTAATATCATTTTCACCTTTAATTGAATATTATTGGTGTTAGCACAGTGAACAGTTCTCTCAATCTGATGATTCTAAGGTTCAATCTTGCCCAATGAATGACCCTGTGTCTTTTCCATATTGTGAAGGACAGAGCTGTTCTGTATAAAACGGCAAACTCTGTGATAACGTTAGCTTCAACCTTAGTTACAGACTACATCATTGCCGAGGCTGGAGAAGGTTGCCTTAGAGTTCTGCTGTTTCATTCTGAAGATCCCTCCAGATCTATAGGCTGGAGAAGTAGAACATACTGTGCAGTTATTACCCTTGGTTTATCAGCATCAACTGTGCTTTATGTCTCTTGACCGTAGCACAGTTATCTTTACAAGAAGATCACCCACAAGATAAGAGCCAAATGGCAAATCGCTATGAATAAATAGCCAGTATTGATTTAGCTATGAGAGTAGGTGGGTTTCATCACTTGAATTTTATCTCTGAATATTAATTGGTTTACTTAACTTATTTCCTGATACGTTTCAAGTGTTATGAGAATCTTTTATGTCCGCAAATAATTCTTTGAAAACTGAGTTACGACACTTCAAGAACGTGGGGGATAGATAACTATGTATGATGCAATCTGTGATTCTGGACAGTGGACAGTCCGGATTGTCATAATGATGATCACCGACAACTTGATATGTGGCCTAATCCCGACTTCTGTCAACTCGCCACAAATCACCAACCATAAAACTTTCACCTCTATCAAAGACCACAATAAAGTAATTAATGTTTGTTCAAACCCTTTGACTAAGAAACACAAATGCATCGCCTGTGGACATTGACCTTGTTGTCTGCTGTGATGATGTATTGGTCAAAGCTGGAACGCGACCATGATGATGATGATGGGGCTTCTATAACTGCCTCTGTTTGCAACAGTTTCACAGAACTTTCATGTTCAGTTATAGTATTGGAACATTCATATATCTGTCATTTGATTCTTCAAATCTTAAATGTTCCATATATTATGATGAAGTATTACATGTTCAGTTGTGGTATTGTAACATTCAAAGATTTAATAGGAACCTGGCCATATAATAGTATCTGTCTTTTGATTCTTCAAATCTTAAATGTTCCATATATTATGATGAAGTATTACATGTTCAGTTATGGTAAGGGAATATTCAAAGATTTAAGAGGGAACCTGGTTATGTATATATCATTTGATTCTTCAAATCTTAAATGTTCCATATGTTATGATGAAGTATTGAAAGTTCAATTATGGTATTGTAACCTTCAAATCTTAAATGTTCCATATATAATGATGAAGTATTGGATGTTCAATTATGGTATTGTAACATTCAAAGATTTAAAGGAACCTGGTTATGTATCTGTCATTTGATTCTTCAAATCTTAAATGTTCCATATATTATGATGAAGTATTGGACAGAATTGGTGCTTGGTTCTACCTAGAACTCCTTCCCAAAACGACGTCAAGCACTGACATCTTATAACGTATCGAAGATGGTCAGGTTGTCTGGGTATTTGAGTCAGTGTGTCGGGACAGTGCCACCATGACCAGTGCCGATTCCTTACTGATAGGCACTTGGTGTATATGGCAACAGTTGTTGATCGAGGGAACAGGGTTCAGTCTATTGGGCTGCTGAATGGGATCTGGCGCTCTCTGTCAAAGAAATGAGTACGAAGAAATATGGTTTTGTCCATTACGATCAGCCATGATTTGGGCGGGCGCCAGCGGTGATTCATCTTCCGATGACAACGTGCACCAATCTACTTATTGTTGGGTAGATAGCGCTCGTGTTCTGTCTCCACTTATGTTGAAAGCATCATCTGGTTACAAATACCTCCTTTAAGTCTTACGTTTCCTAACATTACTAATACGTACATTCATGTTAGGCTTAGTCAGAATTATTGATTTGGTTTATTAGGTTTAGTCAGAATTGCTGATTTTATTAATATTACATTTAGTCAGAATTGATGATTTTATTATAATATTACGTTTAGTAAGAATTTAGTCAGAATTGATGATTTATTATATTAGGTTCAGTATGAATTATGCTGTTGGGGATAATACTATTAACCCATTTTAGGAACAGTGATCATTTTGGGAATCTGACAATATTTGAATAATCTGTGACACTATTTTAACCTGTGTGCATAATATATGGGAAACTTAATTATTTATTTAACATTGTAATTGGCTTTTGCATTTATGCAAGCTATGATTCAACTGATAAAGTAACATTCCCCTTCAGATAATACCAGTTCTTAACTTCTTGATGCAAGGGTTTGCATCAAACATCTGTTTCATTTTTTTTTTTCGGTCAATCACATCAACATCTTAGAGATGCAATACACTTTTTTGAAATTGTTCCTTTTCAAAGAAAATTGATTTTTACACGTTGTCTTTATTCTTTCATTAAAGTTTTTCTGCTTGAATGAGCAAGCAGTGATATGCTCCCTAAATGTATTTTGTTAATTGTTAATAAACTGGAGCAATATTCGGGATCCATCTTAGATGTTTTTAAGCTAAACTGACTTTGTTTGTTAAAGTAGAAAGTTCTACAACATGGTTTGAATGCTTTGTAGAATTAAAAGATTATTTAATAATTTCATTCAAGTATTTTGATATTTCTTTTGTGAGCTAATCTTTAATGCCATGAATTGAGTTCAGTAATTTTTAAGGTAGGGTTTCTATTGAAGTATTTTCCAAACAGGAGAAAATTAGAATAAGGAATTTCATCATAGATTTTACTCTATAATTGCATTACTAGCGATCATAACGAACTTTTGAAGCAATTTGGTGGCATGTATGAATATTTCAAATATTAAACCATGGAAGTGATAGAAACAAAGTGATGGGCATTGGTGTGAAAACCAGGTTTAAGTGAAAACCAGACGCTGATTGAAAGTGACAAATACGAAGCTGGAGCAGTCATATCCAAAAGAAAAAAGCGTATAAGGCTGCAAGATTTCAGCCCAAATCCCTGAGGGGCAATCAATTGTCTCTGTCAAGATTATGATGCAAGGTGCCAAAGTCATCCCCTGCAATAATAGGAAGCTCCCTTAATGGCCCTTGACAGCATCCCCGGACTCTGATAAATTATGACACACCAGGGTCTAAATGAACATCCCCTAAATCCCATCAAAAGCATTTCACGCCAATCTGACCAGGGTAAGCTTCAGGCCATCCAAGGCCTCTCTCTCTCTCGGTGAAATCTCAGATCTTTTCCTCGGACCGTACCTTTAAGGCAAATCCACTCAAGTGGAAACCTTCTTCCTCAATGTCCTCACTCCCAGGTGTGGTGGACGTGGTTCAGAAGCTAGCGGGTGATAGTTCGGGTGATAGTTCGAAGGCGACAGTTTGGATACTTTTCAGGGTGGACACACGTACACTCTTGGATGTTGTTCATCCCAATTCATCTTTGAGATTTTATCACTTAAAATGGATATTAATGTTCAGCAGTTGAAGGTATGTACTGAAATTACGAATGTGTATTTGCAATAAGAAATGGACATATTTTTTAAATATGATTTATGATAGAATTATTTACATTACTAGTAATGTTCATCATTTAAAGTTATGTACTTAAATATAAGAATGTGTATTTTTTCAATTAAAATGGATATTAATGTTCAGCAGATGAAGGTATGTACTGAAATTACGAATATGTATTTGCAATAAGAAGAGGACATATTATTAAATATGATTTATGATAGAATTATTTACTGATTGTTTCTAATAGTTTCTGATTGTTTTGATTTTAAATGTTTGTGTAAATGTGATTGATAGGAAATAATGAAATCTTATGTAATTTTAACTGGAAAACATGACTTTGAAAGGTTTTGTAAATACCTATTTCTTGTAGCCTTGTAGACCAGAAGACTGTGTTAGACCTAGAACTAGGCCTCTCGATGATTAATTATCTATCCTTTATATCAGTCACAAGCTAACTAGTATCATAACTTTACAAAGAAACCAAGTAACTTGCATAAAACCTGGCAACGTTATTTTAAAGTCGCCTTCAAACTGCTAATCATTATTAATTGACATCCGTAATTATGTAATCGTTGCTGTGAAGACAAGTAAATGTTTTCATAATACTTTGCACTCAAGTGACAAATGATGAAATTAATTTGTTTTCTTACCTAATTATGATTATTAAGCTGGTAGAAGTGTGCTGATGTTATGTTCTCCATTGACATGACGTTGTTTTTACTGGCCTAGGAATATGACTAATGACGTGTATTGTGTGGGGTTGATTTGTTGTCACTGGGGATAATGAGGGTTAATCACTGGCAGCTGATATCAACTGATATCAACTGAGACCAGATCAGTGACAGCTTCATGTTAGTTCACACTTTTTAAGGTTGTTTTCTTTACTAAATGCATTATTATCTTAGTACTTGCTTCCATTCAGAGGTTGGTGGTGCCCAAACATGCCGATTTAATGTTGTCGTGTAACTACAATGTTTACATCTCGCGTTCTAATTTCTTGTGCTCAATGGACAATGTTGGTAAATGTCAGTCTTAGAGTTATTTCTTTGTAGAGTTGAAAATGTTAATTATTATACCACTTTTGAATGACAATGATGCTGTTGCACAGAATAACAATGGCCATGTTTGATTTTATTTTATTTTATTTTATTATTTATATTTGTTATTGTGACACCACTTCACTTCTATATGAAGGTAGTATTACTGCACCAAATAGAATTGTGCCAAAAATATTATTTTAAAATTTTAATGAGAGAAAAAAATGCAAGATACTAGTAACAATTGGACATATGTATAGTGGTGTTGACTAATCTTATACTGACACCAACTGTTAAACATTAGACATATTTCAAAGAGGAGTCATACTTCCATGTTATGTCATAACTTCATATGTGACTTGCATTGATATTTTATTTATCAGATTTACCCACCTTTATCTGGTATCTTACTTCCCCCCTGTCTGAAATCTTGTCTGACATTATCATGTAATTTGACAGGTGTTTGTTTTGTTGACGACAGGTAGGACATTGTAATCATGCGGTGTAATTATCTGACAAACACTGGAGTCTATACAGTGATAGGAGAGATAGCGAACATACACACCTTAGATGCCTAGCAACATAGCAATGTGGTAACGACTGACGACAGGAAATATTGTATCAGATTTTATGGAGGAAAAATTATGAATCAGCTTAATGGTATGAGTTTTGGCCTAGGGGTGTAAGGAGTGATGGCGATGATGATGGTGGTGGTGGTGGGGGTGGGGG
>JAVCKX010085661.1:0-12977 GCA_034780695.1 Lepetodrilus gordensis | reverse complement strand
GAAGTCCTAAGAAGTTCGTATGTACTAAGAATGTGCCTAACTGGGTTTCTGCTTGTGTTAGTTTTTGAAGAGATTTGTTCTCACTAAGAAATTCTTAGCTAAGAAGTTTCGAGAATACGGGCCCTGATACTTACTTCATCTTACATAGATATAATAATAGTATATGCATAACCAATGCAAGCCTAGCTTGTCGGAGACGTTCCTCTTGGTTGTTGGAGGTTGTCTACATAAACAATCTCGACTTCCTGCTCAGGTCAGCATTGTAGATACTAGTGTCCCATAATGTCTTATATCGCTATCTTCAGCTCTTGTTTTTGGTCATTCATTTGAATGAAGCTTATTTACGTGTCTTCCATTGCAATAAACTAACGTACTCTTTTTACCACTATTTCTACATTTTTGTATTTTTGTCACAACTTTAACTTGAAGTCAAAATTTGTGTTTACAATAAATAATTGCATGAACCGACTTAGTATCCGATAAATTGGCATACATTCAGAACTTGCATGTTCTCGGTCCCAATAGTGTTGTTTGTTTTAGGCACGCGTAAAATATTTGATGCTCTTTTGAATAGTGGTGAAATATGACTTGCTATGGAAGTATCTATGGCGCCATGGGGTCAGAGGTCAGAGGACAGAGTCTTCATGCTTGTTTTATGTTTGGTTTGCAAACATCAGAGAAACACACGACAGCTACAAGCCAGCGACGAGAGCCTTGTGATCATGCCGAAATGATGCCATAAGCTTTTGCCTGATTGGTCACTTGTATAGATCAGTGGCGACGTCTAGGTAGTGAATAGTTTCTGGAAGGCAGTGACCTGTATGTACAGACTCGGCGACAAGGGGCGGGGACGTAACGTCATTGTGCTACGTGGAAGAAGTACCCGGCTTGAAATTGAAATGTCCTGCTTAATAGCAACGGTTGTCAGAATCAGACAGTTTACGAGATAACGTTAGTCCTATTTGAAAATATAACCGCTTTTAATCTTAAACACTATACTGTTTGACATGTGCATTGATAAAGAAATATTGTTTTTCAAATGTTTGTACATAGTGATACTATTGAATACATCTACATGGATTTAATTTGAGAGTCAATTAAATCATGCCCAAAGTATCCACTGTACATGTTCATGTTTCAGATATTATTTACCAATTTGTATAATTAGGTATTCATGTAGTTACACATTTTGTATTGTATAGGGAGCGGGTCTCGTAAGCTGAATTGCTTTTACTCAATCCTTTAACATTGTTTGTTTAATAGACAATACAATTCCTGTTTAAAATATATTTAAACTAAAATCTATCCACTGTCCATCATCTGACCTCATCAACGCAGCGTGTTACGTCCAGAGTGACGATTATGACTTCAAGCAGAATACAAATACGGTATATTTTCTTAATTAGGATGCGATGATGCGTTTGGAAAACCGGTGTTTCTCTGCACGACTCGTAAAACCGTGGTTCGGCTGAAGGGAGAAATGTTCATAAATCAAACAGAACAGAGAAGAACAGGACACACGTGGACGTCTATACAGTAGTTAAATGGGCATTAGTTGAAACCACGCGGGGCAGTAGTTATGAATCAAACATTCTACCTTTGTGTAATGATTCCAATTAATAGTGTAACACCAGTCTCTGTTCATGATGCCGCTCTATTTATCAGGAAATCCGACTTGTGATAACGTAATGTTCATTTCAGTAGTCCTTCCCGGAGATAACATTATGTCGGTCACAATGACCCCGTAATCACACGCTCATATACATATATAATTAATACGAGTTCGAGCTGCTTGTACACATATTGAAAAGCGGGGCCCAATAACCAGCGGATAACAGTCTCAATAGAAGACTTGCCGTACGTTATCTAATGATCCGACTGAAGTTAAAACCCTTGTGTATTGATTTTTTCATTATGAATTCTATATGAGGTTGTGATAGATGTATCTTTGACGTTGAATCTTTACACTGGCTTTGATTATGTTTAGTTGTAAAGCCGTGTTTTCTGTATTCAGACATAATATAGTCATAAAACATGATCGTGGTGTTTCTTTTATCAAAATGAATACATATTATGCAGTTTCGTATTTAGTTAATGCTGGTGTATATGAGCTGGATTTTGTTCGTATCGATGTAGCCGCTCTGAGGACTATGATCGCTGTGTTGTGTGTTCTATGTTAAAACGTCATGGATATTGCAATAGTGAGAAAGCAGGACTCCGGCGTGTTTGGCAGTGGTAGTTAGACAGGTATAGAAAGCCCGCGTGTGTGTGTGTGTGTGTGTGTGTGTGTGTGTGTGTGTGTGTGTGTGTGTGTGTGTGTGCTGTTCCCATTCCCCGTCACCACGGATATAAGAAGGACCTTTATTGGACGGAATCAAAACACTCAATCTAAGGTGTCTCCACACGTTCCATACCTGCTTCAGCTAATCAAAGGATGTATTGTTGATCTTAACCAGCAGGAATGAGAATCTCGACACTGCAATAAAACAAGAAAACACCGGTCTTGAAGTTAATTAGTTCCGTGGCATACATGCATTGTAGATCAATGAGCTATTTTTAAGTGAATATTAAATTAAATTATTTTGATTAATTTGTTGGAAATTGATATTATTCATAGGCCATGTATGCATGCGCACCTGAAACGGTGCTTACAATATACGGTCTTTGGCCATGAAGTCACTTGGATCTTTAATAAGCATGTGTTAAATACACGGACATCTGTTAACGTTGATTTGCATATATTCAAAAACATGAAAAAGTAATAACTGTGAAAAGATATGTGCAGTTACTGCGGAGACAGTGACGTATCCACTATTCTGCTTGGTATGGAGAGATATGATGAAATCAAACTGACTTGTCAGAGTATTGGGATATGTAAGTATCTTAAAAACTACATTAAGATGGTATCTCCGTCACTCATGACAAAGTAATAACTGTTTCTTCAATTAACGTGAAATGCAATGCTATTATGAACAAGCCCGTTGCGGTCGTATACACATATTAACAGCATTATAATTGTGTTATCTAATTTCCAAGGAGTTTACGTTGAGCTGATCTGAGTAAAGAAACACGGGTTAAATAGCATATGAAAACTGAAAATTACAGTCTTCCATTGAAAATTGTTGCTTCGTCCGCCCATACAAATGTGTACATGGCAGCGGACAATGCGGACAGGTTTAACATACAGCCTAATAATAGGTTAAATGTTTGACTTATAAAATACAAAGGGTCGTTCTATTCTTTTATTATCAGGAATCACGGTACCTCCCGTACTTTAACGAGACTTCAAAGCCGAGGGATTCTTATCAGTTGCATCACTGGCAATATTGGCAGGTGTAAGTTTCAGGGGAGTTAACAATTCAAACGGATTTAATTAATACAGCCACGCCTTAGGCTTGAGAGATATCGCCAGCCAGAGTCTCCGAGAGTCTCCCTTCAGCTAATTATAGTTATGAACTCGACTTTTTTCCTCTGCAAACAAACTTGTATGGTCGTAAAAGCATGTTGAATTGCATGTAGCAAAATTAATTTGGTTTCATTTTGTTAACTTTTCTTGAAGTTGGTTCCATAAATTAAAAATTAAAAATAAAACATTCTTGATGAATAATTCATTCTTCGGCATGGGTAGGTTTACCTCGTACTGGGTTCTTGTTATGTCAACCACTGAAGCGTGACCGTACACCTATGACCTCCTTGTGTAGTCACGTGGTCAGCCGGATGCAAGTGGTAATGCCAACGCTATCCGAGATCGTTGTCTTCCGGAAGTGACGTATAAATCATCCACTGAAAGATATAAAAATAATGTTCTCAAATATCCAGCAACGGTGGTACCAGAGATGACAGGGCTATAGGCCTACAGTTGTATTGACACTTCGATAGACATGTTTCAGAAAAACATATATAGAACTTCACGTTCATTTATCATGATCGCATTTATAAATAGGAAATACAGATAGTTCTAGTAATTGATCTGAATAAACATTGTTAGGGGAAGATAATTTTATTTCTAAGTTACACATAATATTCGAGTTTAACTTGATGATATTAGCTAACACGTGACAGCTTGTTTGTTACGTAGACATCATAGGCCTACTATATAGTTGCAGACCAATCCAAGACTTTACTAATGATCATGCATCTATCCATTCATTTAAAGGCATACTATCACTGACGGTTGACCTATATAATGGACAAACAAAGTTCGATCTGACACTACTTACGCTCGATTTGTCCACCCAAAAGTTGTTAATTACTTAGTCCCCAATACTCGATAGTTATAAAAATATTAATATTGTATATGAATAAAAGGAACGTTTCGCTATTTATCTTGTCTTTGATGCATCAACTGATCGATGAAGGAATTACAAGCAAACGTTGCCGTTACGTATTATATTTCATTCTTACAACTTTGAGTTATATCCCCTTGCATTGACATAATGAATCAAATAAAATTACGACCATATTCAGGTTGTCTATCGGGGTTGCAGTGGAATGTTGTCTACCATACAGCGGTGGAATAGTTTTTGGAAGTACAAAACATTCTTACAAAACATTCTTACAACTTTGAGTTATATCCCCTTGCATTGACATAATGAATCAAATAAAATTACGACCATATTCAGGTTGTCTATCGGGGTTGCAGTGGAATGTTGTCTACCATACAGCGGTGGAATAGTTTTTGGAAGTACAAAACATAATTGTATGTATGTCAAGTGAATGTACTTCAGTTGTCCAAAACAACCACAAATATCTGTGATATTATGCCTTAAAAGGAAAGTCGATTGGTGCGATGTGCATGAGCCATACAATATCAGTTACCGTAGATGTAAACATCAGGTTCTGCCTAATAGTGTGCGACACCCTCACTGGCGCTGCCCCGGTATACTGTACTTGACAGTGTCGATTCTTGTACGGAGGTGCTGAGTATGTTATCATGTTGGTATGCTTGGTACACTCGCACCTGTTCAACAGAGTTCTCCTGTACACGTGCACCTGATACAATGACACCTTCACTTGTCGCCTGCAGAGAAACCTTCTTGATGTTTGTTCAGCAACCATGAACCTACCATAAACCGAGCCAATCCCGATCCATTTTCGATCTTTTGCCGAATATTCATTACCTGCAATATAATAATGGTGGTGTAGATGAGGACCAGTCACAATGTGCCATTGACTGGGTCTGGTCGTCATTAGCGCTGTCTCTGTACAGTCTTCATTGATTGCGCTCAGAAATCCTTTGCGCAAACATTTCCGGAAATCATTAGCCGCGCTCAACTCGAGCCCTGATCATACTTTATCTGTAACTGTTTTTTAAACAAAGCATTCCATATCTTCTATAACTGGTGTTCATATTTCAGATTCCAAAGAAAGGTTCCACGCGCGCGCACAGATTTCTTTGACTGCGTGCTAACACCACTGAACACCAGCACAATGGCAGACAATGAAGGACTTCACTACAATCCTTGCCGCACGTGCGCACCAACAAATAAATAAATAAAAAAGACGAAGACATGTATAAATACATTGGGTTTATTTTAGCGCTGTGATTGGAAGATAACTTCTGATTTGTATGATGATTATTAATGTAATGGTTTAATACACAATCGCAAATAGGTACCGTTATATAGAAGTGACAGGAAGCAGCGATTCCGTCAAGCACCTGTCGTATTAATCCATTAATGCTATTGCCAGACACTCAGGCCGTCTCACCATGTGCTCAGCAGAACATCACATCACAATGAATAATAAATACAGCGCATCTCATACGTGGCGGCTACCTTGTCTTTGTTTTACATTGCTCAGTGTTCTCTCGTGAAACATCTTCGTAACTGTCACCAATGTTGGACATCTATGTTACTTGTGCTTTACTGTCATTATTGACAGGAAGGTGGACAAATAAATAATCTTCTACATAAGTGTGAATTAATGCTATTTTGCATATATTCTTAGTAATAGTGTAGATTTATTATTTTAATTGTTGGAATGTTTGTATAATTACAATTTCATTAGCTTTAATTACTTTGTTATCGGCCTGTGCAAGAGATAATAATTACATATTAGATAGTATTGTTATTACACAGATTTAGTTTATGTTTAGTTGTATTCTCTAAATTATTCTCTTACTTTGCGTATGCGTTGTAAATTAATCATTATATTATTTTCTTCTGAAAGATGAATATTGACTAGCTGTACATGTATGAATAATCAATGACATCAGTTATTACGGATAAGCCATTGCTCTTATGTAAAGTATAACGGTATGTATGTTATTATTATCATTATTATTATTATTATTATTATTATTATTTTATACACATTTATATGGCTCAAACATCCAGAATAACTGTTCAAATGCGCTTTTGGGGAATTGTGTGAAGAGGGATTTGTGTTTGCTTACTTTGGCCATGAGCTCCACAATGCCACTGAATCAATAATAATTCACATTGAGGATGTATACAATTACTTAGTTATTACTTAGTTATTACGTATACTAACAATTCACTTACATTACCAAATGACAAAGAAATGTGCCAGGGATTTTAAGTTTAATTTTTAAGTTGCATTTTGTTGGCTATCCAACACTGGCATAATACAAGCTTATGTCAGATTTATCGTAAATGTGTATACAATAAAGTTTCTGAATTGTTTTATTACTACCTACTGTTGAACATTAAATCGGCTGAATTTCTGCAGTTGTATAGGTAAACTTTCACAACTGTTTCCGGCTTGCTGTACAGCCATGCAAATGCACACGATCTGACATGATATATTTACAATACGAATTCTCGTTCTATACATACACTATTTATAAGGTTCTATCCTTATAAATATGTACCACACTAAAACATGTATACTACATTTTGACATCTACAACAATAATTAAGTGTCGTGTGATGATGACCGACCCAGTGTTTTTAATACCGGAAGGACATCGTATCTTTGCTGCTCCTTCTCTTTCTCCTCCTCTTCCTCCTCCTCTTCCTCCTCTTCCTCTTCCTCCAATTGCCATCGATCACGGCCAGGTGAGACTGCCTAGCGTTGCTTGTGTTCAAGTCAAGGAGCGTTACGATCAGAGATGAAACCAGTTAATTAGTGTTAAAGGTATGTTCAGCGTCCGCGCTTGGATGGCATTGAAAACAATTCTTGGTTCAAAAGTCATCGCGGATTATGATCAATATTTCACTTCCGCATTATTAAGTAGGGATAGTGTTTGAAAAGATGCAGTTTACCAGTTAGAAAGGTTAAATGTGTATTTGCTGAAAGCTGATTATAGAATAAATTGATTTATGTTTTCCGGATACGAATCTTGTCTACGGGAAACACTCCAAAAATACCAACTTAATTAAAACACAAAGTGATCAGCGCTCTTGGTCCTAACTTACTCTACTAAGAACCGACGTATTTAATTGATTATACTAATCTTTCATGAATGAATGAAGCTATTTCCACAAAGAAACTGCTCAAAGGTATATCGGTAGTTTAACAACGGTAAATGTGAATATTCTCTTTGATTGTAATCCAACAAGTACGTCCCAATCTCTTTGAACGTAGACGTCGATTCATCATCCTTTGAAACAGTATTAGAACAATGAAACTTTCGTTCTCCGTTTAAAAGGAACATTTCTGATAATCTGTGTATATAAAGTAGCTCGACCAATTGAATACCCGATAATGATAGAGATAGTCATAATATACATGTCTATCAAATATTTCCCATCGAAACTCAAGAAAATATATAGAATATATTTAATAGTATTTGTTTATATCTTCTGTGACTTGGGTATAGTTGGTACATATAGGGGTAGTTTTAATGATACCAAAAAATCTTTGCAGCCCAGTTTTCGATCCAATGCGAAATAAAATAGCATTGGTTGAGAAACGTGCGAGTATTTAGCGGCAATAAATTGGGCAAATCACTTCACTTTCATACACTGTGGAGCAGCTACTTGATTTTAACATAAGGCACGCGACCGACACGCGACTAACCAACTTATTGGTATGACCCCTGACCTAGAACAAAAGCTACGTTGATTGATTAGTCCTCTGACATGTGCCAGACAGGCGGACTTGCGCGGG
The DNA here is from genome assembly GCA_034780695.1 of Lepetodrilus gordensis. Lineage (NCBI taxonomy): Eukaryota > Metazoa > Mollusca > Gastropoda > Lepetellida > Lepetodrilidae > Lepetodrilus > Lepetodrilus gordensis. The sequence goes on along the minus strand of JAVCKX010085661.1, from coordinate 4,901 downwards.
CGAATCTCACCTCAGCACGTGACCACGTGAGATGGGCGTGGCTCCGCCATTGAAGGGAGGCCAGGCGAGGAATCTTATTCACAGTCTGCACAGCCACGAAGAACTCTGCGTCTCATTGGTCCAAACCCTGAAGCGTTCTCAAATATGTATCAATATTTAATATTGATTAACAACAGGATCAATGTAATATTTAAGGGGGATCCCCTCGATATTTGGGCATAGATCTCGCCTTGTTTTTAAAGTTCCTGACTTTTAATTTTGTGGCACCATCGTCCTGCAAATGTCCAATTTCAACAGCGAAATGTGTATGGATCTGGATAGCAGCGGATCTGACAGAGAAAACTGTTCACATAATCAGTTTACATACAATCCGGAAGTTGGTACCAGAATGGCTTTATCTGAGAGGACGCTGTACAGTGACTCGAACAGAGACCGGACTAGCCAGCAGCGACTAGGGGACCTCATCAGACGGACGTCAGCATTGGAGCCAGACACGATGGACCTCCAGAAGACCTCGGTCAGCAGATATCACTCCAGACTTCCCATGAGACACGGCGGCGGTAGAGACATCCTTCGGAGACGTCGAATGGCCGCCAATGCCAGAGAGAGGAGACGAATGCAGAGTCTCAATGTAGCGTTTGACAACCTCCGAGATGTGATACCAGCATTCCATGACAATAGCAAACTCTCCAAGTACGAGACTCTGCAGATGGCGCAGACCTACATAAATGCCCTACAGGATATTTTGGACAAGGACTGAACAATGGGTGAAGGTGTTGCAGGAACTCAAACAGGACAATCACGTGGACGCACCAGGACTCCAACAAGTACTGGTATATACTAAGAGATGTTTATCGTGATGTCTGTCTGTAATATCTTAAACAGTGTACTGTTCACGAAGAAGGCAGTGCATCTTAACGTGAGATATTGTCGAAGTATGTCTCATTTAAAGTTGCAATATGCATCGAACTGCGAACTACTATGCAACAGGATATGAACCCATGCTTTATCTGAGAATCAAGACTATGCTTCCTTGGTTTTCACGTGGCACGTGACATGATGTGCCGTCGCCATTTTGCACACGATGATTCAGATAAGTAAACATGTGAGTCATGTTAACATTCCAAACGTGCAATCATCAGCTATTATTGTGATTATGAATAATCATATATTGTGCTTGTATGTAAATAATTGTAGATCTTCCTCAATTCTCAAGTTTATACACCTTGTTGAATACTGCTTAATATATACATACTTTTTATATGCCATGACCTTGAATCTTGAATATATAAAATATATTTGACAAAGTCTGGAGTCTGTCTTTCATTCCTAGAGTAAATGTAGTGTCACGTGGAGATTGATGTGCCATAGTGAATCTACAGTTACATATGTTGGTGTGGTGTAATAATATAATTAATCGTTTGGATCATATAAAACAATTATTGTCACATGTTATACGTTCCATCCATGCAAAGTGTTTTTTCTTTCAATTAGAAAGTTTCATAGAATTTATATATATGTTTACTTCTTAGTTCATATTCACTATGTGTACTGATCTAGAATACTAGTAAGTAATCAACTTTTGCATTGTAACTGTACTATGCCGGGTCTATGGTGTGTGTAAAATAAATACACAATTGGAAAATTGACCAGATGATCAGATTCCTCGAACATAAATAAAAACTCAATTTGCAACTCTCTTTTTTCTGAAAAGGAATTTCCAGTTAACAATTGGAAGCGTGCTTTCCTTTTCGAAAAATGAAAATTGATGAGTGTTTCGAGAAATCGGGAAATAATTTGATGCACTGATACTATAAACAATATATATGATGATATGTCAAAACGGACATCAGCTACCATTGTGAACATACACAGACTAAACAAAATATTTGTTATCGTAATTGAGTGTACATAAAGTATTTGTACTTGAATTATATTTATGCGAGAGAGCTTTATTATTCATTTCACATTATCCGTGTTAATAATTACTGTCTATTATGAATCGTCAATCCCAGCAAAATAGTGTTTTACTTGTTAACCTCCTCACTGATGTGGGCACATATATATATATGCCTATGCCCAAAACGGTTTAGTCTCAAGAGGCCGACTCGGGGTGTTGGTCACGGTCACGGTCACGGTTGATCACATAATAGGTTGTCGGCCTGGCCCCCCGTTTCACGACGGCCTCCTAAAGTCAGGAGCTCCTAAAGTTATGACCCATTTTGTCACCTCCTAAGTTAGATGACGATTTAAGAAGGGATATGACATGTGACATGGTCGTGAAACACTTTAGGAGATGATAACTCTGGTTAGGAGGTCCTAACTAGTTAGGACACCGTCGTGAAACGGGGGCCTGGTGGGTATTTCAGGTTTAACGTTGAGAGGTGGTCATACCTTCAGTTAATCGATTTAACGCCACCTTTTTATCATTTTGTATACGTTTTAAAATGCGTTTGTATACGTTTTAAAATTCTGAATATGCATTGCCTTTACAGATAATCAAAGTTTTAAAATGTGTCCAAATTTAGAATAAATACTATGATAAATGTATACCTTTATCTCAACGGAAAGGGTTGTCGGCCTCGCGATAATCCTTTTTGTGTATTTCACACCTGATGTCGGCCTCGCGAGACTACACCGCCCAAAACACCTCGCGAGACTACACCGCCCAAAACACATACAAAATGGAACAATTCAGCAGGGAGAAGGTTAAGGTAGATGAATGTCTTCTGTTGTACTCTCAAGCCAGTGAGATATTGAAAATAATCATTTCTAATAGTAATATACAGTATACATGTACATACAGTATACAGTATACATGTATATACACTCTTGAATTTGAATACAAAATTAAATTTGTGCGTGCATTTTAAATAATAAATTCATACTATATTGTTGAAACTTTAGTATACAACTGCATATAATTTAATAACACAATTTGAAGCCATCCCAACTTTTACTAAAGTGTCACCGCTTCGAATAATTATCATGAGTATGGTACATAGTCTCAATTCTCAGTTTCAATTTCGCGTATCATGTCAAGAAGCATATCGATATTAATCTAGGAACAGGTCTTTGTGAAACTTGATTGTTCACTTGTCTTTGTGATGGTTTGATTGTTTAGCGGTATGCAGGGTACCCGCCATTACCCGGTATGCACGACAGCTACCCAGGAACAGACTGTGGTCGGAGACAGAGTAACCGTAAATAATTAACGAAGCACTGATGTTCTGGAACAGTCGGCAGGCGACCGCGGTGGGCAACAGTTTATAGGAATGTTGATAATAGCCCAAAACAGAATCTATTATTTATATACTTTGATGACGCGATATGAATGATTGATCCTAAACGCGTTCTGTCAACAGCTGGGTCAGAGAGCATGTCATACACACCAGAAGAAACATCTCAGACTTTGTAATAGTGTCGTCATGGCGGTGTCGTACTCATACAAATACAACGGCCCTTTAAAGCATGTTATTTGTTATTCTTCGTGACATATGGTCACCATATTCAATGATGTAGTTTTATACAAGACATGCAGATAAACACTTTAATTTTCAAAGTATTAGAATGTTATAATGTTACGTGTAATCCATGTGTATAGATACGACTCCACATTTAGTGATTATCATAATCCCAATAGCTGCCAGGTAGTCACTTTGACGTACAATCATCGTCACTCTGTACCGCGAGTAATTCTTACAGAGGTTGTACTAGAATACTCATACAGATACCTACATTAGTAAAGATAGAGCAAACAAATTTACACTACATATCAGAAGTCTGCACATATTTGAGAATTTGAGAAGTGTATATATAATATAGGCTACTGCATATTACCGTCAAGATATACTACACAGATTGAACATTATGGGAAAATTGCCTAAATGAATCAATCGAAAGGTGATTGTTTAAACGGGAACACGGTATTCAAACCATGGCTACCGGTCATCCCTCGATCTGAAGCACTTTGTATTGTCTAAGGAGCGGACCAACTCTTCGCTGTACTTCAGAAAGCATACTTGACTGTCGCTCGTACGTCAAACACCCGCAATTACGTTCCATGTGCTGGCCGTCCCTCGTTACAGCTGAGAAGCCAATGTTTACAAAGCCTGACTTGGAGGGTGTGTTTTTGTTCCGGTCTGATGGCTGCCAGTCTCCAGGCTGTCCCTGCTGAAATATTTACACTGGTCTGTGATTGGTTGTGTGGGGATGAGCTATGAAGTGGCGGTCCCTGTACGACTACCATATGACGACTAGCCTGGCCTCGCTTCTCATCAGTCAATAACAGGTATTGTTTCGGAAAATTGTCAAAGATTGTTTATCGATTTCAATTTGCAGGTCTTATTCATTATGTGATTGCGGGGGTCGTTCAAATGAGGATCGGTATCACAGAGAAAAAAAGAAGTTTTTATTGGTACTGATTGACTGTATATGTATTTAATTTGCAATAATATTTCCCGTCTAGAGACAATGCATGCTAATTATGATTATATTTCATGAATTTTCTGTCCTGTTATGTCAGGATATACCTCTGCCAAGCTCTGTGGAATGGTGAAGGCCCATGATGAAAACACTCAACTTCACAAGAACATAGTTCTGAAATATTTGATGCACAATCACCAAAGTCAGACGCATGACATATTGAAATGTATACATGACATACAAGTGTAGCTGCTACGGCAGACTGAGTAGTAGCATATATAGAGAATCTCACCCAAGTGTCTTGGAATATCAAATATATCAACACGAGTCGTCAAAGTTTTTTAAATCCGAGGCTTTGCCGAGGATTTATTAACTTTCATCGACGAGTGTTGATATAATTATTTGATATTCCAAGACACGAGGGTGAGATTCTATTTATCACCCAATATCATTTTAAAGTCATTTAAGAAGAAAAA
>JAVCKX010085553.1:2844-12977 GCA_034780695.1 Lepetodrilus gordensis | reverse complement strand
GGGTGGAAAGACCCCCCAGACTGCCAAGAGGGTGAGAGAGAGAGAGAGAGAGAGAGAGAGAGAGAGAGAGAGAGAGATAGGGAGAGGGACACAGAGCGAGATAGAGAGAGAGAGGGAGAGGGACACATAGAGCGAGAGAGAGAGAGAGAGAGAGAGAGAGAGAGAGAGAGAGAGGAGAGAGAGAGGAAGAGAGAGAGGCTACTTTTTTTCAATAAACATGTTTATGTTCTGACGCACCATGTATATGTATATGTGCAGAAGTAAGATATATAACGTGTACTGTATAGTATATGTGCAGAAGTGAGAGAGATATACCCTGTACTGTATTATGCATGTATATATTGCAGTGTGCGGCAACTCAACGTTCGGCCTGGACTGCGCCTTGCAGTGCCACTGTCCCCCGGGGACTAGGTGTGACAAGGTGAACGGACTGTGTGACGGAGGGTCGTGTCACGTGGACTGGGGCGGGACTAGCTGTCAGATACGTGGGTACAACCGTACGAATTGGAGTCATGGTGTACGCCTGAGAATATTTACACACATGAAGTCAACTACAATGTATTTCCTTAGATAAGGCTGGCTTGCATTTCTTCTATCACTGTAACATGTTATTATATATCCTGTGATTTTATTAAATATCCCATGAAACACATGAGCAGAATAGCTTAACCTTAACCGTTCACTCCTCGTGTGTAAATAACCATAGTCGTACATCATTGATACGATTTGTGTGTTTATGTTTGAGTTGTATTGCTTCCAGTCGTACACTGGGGCGTCTAGTCAGTGTGTAACTAGCACGATAGTCTTCAAAGAAATAATTTAGAGAGATATACTGTGTATTCTGCATTTCAAAACCGCAAATTTAATTATATGTACATGTATACATCTATAATCTACATGTATGTCTGCTATTGTTTTACATCAAGGTCTACCAAAACTGGTAACGCGCCCGGTAGCGACGTCGGTAACATGCAGGCGAGCGAACGTCACGTGGCTGCCGTGGGATGAAGAAGTCGACTTAGGAGATGGACCAATTGCGGAGTACAGGTGCACTAAATATTGACAGTACTACTTGTCTGTCCTTACATGAACGTCATAGAGACCCACTCGCTTCATTTCCCGATAAAGTCAAGTCAGCCCTGATGTTAGCTGCAGATCTATCTGTAGCTATATTAAGATGCCCCATTTACTATTTTGCTATAGGGTGCCATAACATACAGCAAACTAGTAAATTAGAATCTTATAGCTACAGATCTGCAGCTACCCTGGTGTCATCCTTTGTCCTAGCTTAATCATCGACGTCACAGAGACTGTTATGCTTACGCCCTGAATCAACTCATCTCGACTTCCATCAAATCCATCGTTCCAACCAAATCAACCGTTATCACACAATTTCGTGAAGCGCAGTTACAACTTACTCACACAATACTTAACAACTCTGGGTCTTACCAACAGTAATGTGCCAACGTTTCCAGCTGTAGCTTTTACGTACTTAACTTAGCAAAAGGATGACATCTTGATTTTTTACCCTGTTACTCAATCTCCACATTTTCATAGTTACCTTTCGCGAAAATAGTGTTTGCAAATGATTAAATATGGTGATTAAACGTTGTGTTTTGCTAGTTGTGACTTACTGTCAATATAAGGAATGACGTCAGAAGGCACTTGTGGGTTAACGTGAGCAAATTTTCCTTAAGGTGCATTATGGAATTTGCTCACGTGAACCCACTTGCCCTTATGAGGCCATAAAGCAAGTGGCTTAACGTCATTCATCAATTAATATAATGCTTAATTAACTCTAATCTATTTAAAAGATTTCACAGACCTATATATGACGTTGTGTGAGTGAGTGAATATGGAGTTTAACGTCGCTGCTGGAATCTTTCACCCATTTGCGACGAACACGTTGTGTGCAGGTGAGCCATAAACACCATGCACATTGGAAATACTAGTACGCTACAACGTGTCCCTTCTATTTCCAGTCTATACCGCCAAGCGAACACTTCCGGTACATGGGTGCTCGTGTCCAGGCAGAGGGCGGTTGCCGGAGTGGCCGGATATTACCAATACATGTCTGACCTTGAGATGGACGTGAACTACAGGTTCAGGGTGGACGTCAGCAGAAAGGACGGGGACAAACAGATGGCAGCCGTTGAAGGATTCCCGTCCGACGCGGTCCTCATTCCATGCTCGGGTATGTCCGTCTACTCTCGGAGACTGGTCGTACAGCGACACAGGAAGTCTTTGCAGTACTGAGTTGATAGCATCCTCGAAAAAGAGCATCATGCAAATTAAGATCGTCAAATACTTGACGACATAATGTTGTTATGTTTCGAGGATGCGTTGATAGCTGTCGTACATTCACAAATCGTCAACTGTGGATCCTGTTAACACCGGCGTGCAGTGACGTAATAATACTAATATAGGCCTACTTCGGGCGGTTACGCTAGTTTAGCCGGTAAGTGTCATTGCACGTGTCTAGTTGTTGCTACCAAGCTTTCATGCTTCGTGGCTCGTCATATATAGCACGTTCGTGACGTCACTCTAGCCTTGCTTAAAATGATACTTCACGCGAACACTAGCATTGCTATGGATCCTCTAGAAACAGCCCGAAGTATGCCATAATCTATTTGTATAGCGCCGAGTTCCTTCTAGACTGCTCACAGGCGGTTACGCTTATGTATCTTACACGTGACTTCCAAGCTGACCAATCACGTGTTCTCTTTTCCAGTGTTCACCACGGAGCAACCGATCACCACGACGACCGTCCGATCTATCATAGGTAAGCAACGTGACCTCTATGTATACTACGTTATGATATAATCTACATATAATCTCCACACATATGTCAACATACTTCACACATATAAAACTAATATACGATGGATGTCAATATACAATCCTGGGTATCGTTTCTCGAAGCTCTCAAATCCACTACGAGACTATTAGAGCGCTATCGTAAGTGCACGATCTACGGCCTGTATTCTCGAAACTTGGTAAGTCCTAAGAGGTTCGTAAGTAGGCCTACTAAGAATTTGCCAAACTGGTTTTCTTCTTATATTAATTTGTAAACAGATCTTTTCTCACTAAGAAATTCGCAAGTTAAGAAGTTTCGAGAATACGGCCCCACACGCATACGAGATCGCTACGATACTCAGGGACCTGTTGCGCAGAGCAAACGTAGCGCTACGAGAGTCGTAACTCCACACACACATACGCATAACAGATCGCTACGTTTGTTCCGTGGAACTGGACCCAGGATTCGTTTTAACAAAATGACCGTAACTCTTGAATCTCAATGTCCCCCCTTCTTCAGGTCTAAAGGTGTTTGAGAAGGCCAAGGCCAGTCGGCAGCCGAATGGAACAGTCCTTATAAATTGGACATTCACCAACAACGCCACCAGCCTCGGCATCGCCATCAACCTTACTCTCGTGTACCGGGAGGTATCTATAGGAGACTGCGCGGACATTACCAGCAACAGGACCGCATTTCAGATGCCACAGAAATCAACGGGAAGTGTTAGTATCTCGGGACTGAAGCCGTGGCGTGTGTACGCTTTCACCCTAGAGGCTTACGGAAAGGCGCTTAATATAACGGACATACTGGAAAGACGGACAGAAACAATGGATATAGGTAAGTCTTTATTTTTGGTTCTACTATTAAATTTTGACATAATTATTATTCTTATTAAAGGCATAATATCACAGGTTGTTTTGGACTAGTTCTTTGCTACAACTGCAACATACATTCACTTGACATACATGTAGTATGGTTGGTTCTACTATTAAATTTGACATAAATGTAGTTATTAATATTCATGTTTACCGTTATTAAAAAATATATATTATCAATGTGCATGAAATTAATTAACATTGAATGAATGCATTTCAGCACCGAACGGAACAGTAGTAGGCTTGGCAACAAATAAGTTAACTTCGCGATCAGTGACGATTACTTGGGAGAACGTTGCGTGCGCTGAAAGGGGTGGAGCTTTTGTCCGCTACACCGTCACTCTCGTCTCCGCGGGCAGTACTCGCACAGACAACGTCAACGTCACCATCATCGATTACGATAATCTCACCCCCTTCACTGCATACAGGGTCAGCGTTATCTATGTCAACGTGGTGGGACCAGGACCGATAGCTCCAATGTTCTCCTTCACCACAGAAGAAGAAGGTAGCCTACCTATTACTAATGTGTTTTTAAACTATATATTCTACAATCCATATGTTAATATAGAAACACATTCATAGTTCATGGAACCGATATAATAGATGATTTTGCTTACATTACATGTATTAATACCAGTTTTGTCATTGTGTCAATACATTGTACTAGTATTGTCATTCAGAAATCAATTCTAAAACGTCTAAAATTGATTAATGTATTTTCGTTTAAGCTCCTGGTCCAATGTCTATTCGAGATCTAATCTCGACAGAGAAGACCATCGCTGTGACCTTCAACCCTCCAGCCTCCACCAATGGCAGGCTGACAGAATACAGCCTCACGTACAGCTCTGAGTCCTCGACCTCAAAGACCTTGACCTTCCCCGCCGCACGGAAGACAATCACTATAGACAGTCTGAGACCATTCACCGTGTACTATATACGCGTATGTATAAATCATGTCCACGTGGCCTTCCTATTTGCAATGATTTTCAGCATTCTTCTGCGATCCCACATCAATTTTACATCGTCGGGCCAACTCCGTGGAATCGCTGTAGATGTTATATGGCGGTAATGCTAAGTACTGTCACACCAAAGCTGCGTCCTCACGGAGACCGTGCGGCGTCCATGAAAAATGCATAACACCGATGTGCGCGCAGTAAGGTCTCATTGAGCGCAGAAGCATCTCAGTGGCATTCTCCATTGGACGCCGTGGGGTCTCCTAGATCTCCATGCGACAGCGCACACTTTGTGCATGCCGTGGCTCGGCGTTCTGACATGCGCGCAGTAGGAACACTGTATACGGTCTCTTAGAGCGTCACAGATCTCACGGAGTCCACGGAGATGACACTGCGTCGTAAGGATGCCGTGACATTTCCATCTTGTGAAAATATAGGCTAAAATATTTTGCAATGATTTTCAGCATTCTTCTGCGATCCCACGGCGCTCTGATCAATTTTACATCGCAGGGCCAACTCTGTGGAATCGCTGTAGATTGTGCCAGGATGTTGAAATATCAATATAATGTATAGCATGTATAGCGTTAACCCTGTCCATGCTGGAGGCAACGGGAAATGCCCTAAAGAGCAGTGCCTGTGCCTGATCCAGCAGGGAGAGTGTTAAGCAATAAATCACTATGAAACTGTTCTTACACTGGGCTGCCATTTGCCATTCTTTCTTCCTATGATCAGCAATGGTTAGTATTAGTAAATTGTAAACGTTTTGTAATATGGGTAGAAAATCAGCACATTGCATTATTTGTATTCATCATGGTCCATTGTTTACGTACTTCATTTAAAACTCCAATATATATTTATTTATATATAATAAATTAATGGAATCGTGGGTAAGATAGTACCTAGAACTACCTTCCATATTAAGGTAGCCTACACTTGATATTGTTGCTGTTTCAGATGCGCGCCCGGACTAACGCGGGGTGGGGTCCCTACACAACTAACGTCAGCTCCAGGACCTTACAGGACTTGCCCGAGCCGCCCAGCAACATCGCCCGCACCTTCAGGAACGAGAGCTGCCTTACTCTTGTCTGGCATCCCCCTACTGTCACCAATGGTCCTCTGGAGAAATATATAGTGAGTTGTTTCTCCTCCAGAGTAATTCTATAGAACAGCAAGATCACTAGTATCATGACATAGGCCCTACATGTAGGAAGCCTACACATTGTTTTGTGGTTTTCATATACTAGTATTACTAATGTATCACCCAATACTGGCTTGCATAGGAGATATCGCGTGTAGAAGATCAAGCGATATCTACTAGGAGATATCGCTTGACCCACATTTATGGTTGATTTAATTGTTCTACCAGTGTTCTACCATTGTGATGTCAGTACTGTAGATATCGTTTGACCGAACTATTTGATTGTTCTACCATAAGCCAGATTGGAATTGCGAGTGCGCATGTGCAACGTCAACGCGTTTCGGGATAAACAAACGTCGCTGCCATGGATACGGTAGATTGTTATGCAATGTTCGGAGTTTAGCGTGTGGCTGGTTTTAACCCGATGCTATCCCATGGTTCAATGCGCGGCGGATAACTCCAATCTGGCTTATTGTGATCTCATCGCTAGCATTGTGACGTTATAGCATTGATATGATGTCACAGTACAAATGGACAGCAGTTTCACGGTAAAATCTTGATGTGGCATTGTTCTTCTTAATCATAGATTAAAAGTATAATCTATGTCTTAAATGACTTTGGGTGATACATAGACTATCACCCTCGTGTCTTAGAATATCAAATATATCAACACATGAAGGTTATTAAATCCGAGGCTTTGCCGAGAACGTTTTTAAATCCGAGGCTTTGCCGAGAACGTTTTTAAATCCGAGGCTTGGCCGAAGATTTAATAACTTTCATCGTTGATATATTTGATATTCCAAGACACTTGCCTACTTGGGTGAGATTCTCTATAATAATAAATAATAATAATAAATAAATAAATAGTCCATGTATAAAACGCATGACTCCATGCTAACGCGTTCACTACACACATTATTTTAAACCGGCTTTATTAACATAATAATTTGATCGACCTGTTCTACGTTTCAGATCAAATACCGCCTCGCTTCAGAAAACGCCAAAGAGATCACGGTGATAGTCTCTAGCACGGTGACCCAGTACCAGCTGTGCTTCTTAAAACCAGCCACTCTGTACACGTTTTCCGTAGCCGCGGAAAACAATCGCGGAAACGGAACGGAAGTAACCGACAGCTTCTGGACTGAACACGGAACACCACGAGCGCCCCCGAATCCGGTGTTTATCAACGCGACGTACTCTACGATCCTGATCGAGATAGAGCCGGCAGTTCTAGATTCCGGTCCAATAACACTGTATGAAATACACGTGGAAAAGGTTTCATCCCGGAAGAAGAGGCAGGCACCTGGTTACATCACCGCAAAGTTACTCAAGCACGATGTAGATCGGCGAAGGCTTTTCATAATTGGCGATGGCCAGAATTACAGAGGTGCCACGAATGTCCCGCTAGAAAAGGAACAGCGATACAACGTGTATTACGTTGTCGTAAGTATACTGAACAACGTCGATAAGTCGGCGTATTCTAAAATGTACGGCCCAGTGTTGACTGCCCCGCCTCCACCGACAACTACCGAAACACCGACGACAGCTGCTCCCGTTGCCGGAGACAACACCGGGCTCATCGTTGGAATCATCGTCGGCATCCTCATCCTCATCTTGCTCATCCTCTTGCTTATCATATTCCTGTGGTGGTGGCGGCGCCGGAACCGGATGCCGCCGTACCGACCGTACAAGGAAGAGTCGTACGACCTGCCAGTGGTGAAGGACGACTACGATCCTCAGAAGTACTGGAATATTGTCTACTCCACCAGAGAGAGTCGATATATCATGGCGGGGAGGGAGTACCTTCCGGACAACCAGATCACGGTGAACGGAGAAGCCGTCACCAACACTAAAGAAGAGCCTGTCCTGTTCAAGACTGAATTCAAGTGTCTCACACACATGTCCAAGGAGCCCTGCAGCGTGGCCGGCGACCGCATCAACGTCCACAAGAACCGCTTCCCGCATCTTCTTCCGTACGACAACAGCCGGGTGGTGCTGTTCCCCGACAAGAACACGGACAGCGACTACATCAACGCCAGCTTCATCACCGGCTACAAGAAGGCCATCAGCTATATCGCGGCGCAGAGTCCCTTCGACGAGTATAGCGTGCTGGACTTCTGGCGACTCATCGCCCAGAGGGACATAAAGACAGTGGTGATGATCACCAACATCGTGGAGGACAACATCGTCAAGTGCACGCAGTACTGGCCGTGCGAGAATATGCGCGCGACGCACGGGACGTTTCTCCTGGAGCTGATGGACACCGAGTGGTACGCCAACTACACCGTGCGCGTCGTGGCCTACCAGACTGCAGATGGGGACAAGGGCTCCGTGAGGATATTCGAATATACTTCTTGGCCTGATCATGGCGTGCCTTTCGATCCCATTCCATTGCTTGAGATGCGACACCGCGTGAGGAGAGGACACATGAGCGACCACACTCCCATCCTTGTCCACTGCGGGACGGGGATGGGGCGGACTGGTACTTTCATCGCCATAGACGCCCTGATAGACCAGTACCGGACGGAGGGGCGGTGCAGCGTGTACGCCTTCATTAAGAGGATCAGGCGCGAGCGGCCCTTCATGGTGCGGACGCTGAAGGAGTACGTGTTTATTTACGAGGCGCTGTTTGAAGAGTTCCACGCGGGGCAGACGCGCGTCGAATCAGACAACCTGAAGGAATGGTACAGCAGTCTCACGACGAGGAACCTACATACGGGCCACTCGTATCTCAAAGGTCAGTTCCGGTTGCTGGAGAAGTTCACAAGACGGCCTCTGATCGACAAATGTCGCACTGCGCTACTTCCGGTGAATTACATGAAGAACAGGTACCCGGATGTAATCCCCATGGAAGACTACCGGCCTGCGTTGATGACGTCGGGCGGCTTCCAGAGGACGGACTACATCAATGCAACATTCCTGGACAGCTTCTACGTGAAGAATCAGTTCATTCTAACTCAGACTCCACTGCATACGACCATCGTGGATTTCTGGAAGTTGGTATACGACCACCAGGTCAACACCATTGTCATGATGGAGTCTGTGCGGTACGAGCACGACACGTGCGCAGAATACTGGCCGGACGCCAACATGAAACCGTTCGAACCATTCCTCGTGGAAACCACGGCGACGTACCAGGAGAACAACGTGACGATAAGAAACTTCAAGCTCAGCAACACCCACGCACCGGAAGTAGCTCCGCAGTACGTTCGCCAGTTCCAGTTCAACGGCTGGGACGATCCGAATGTCGTGCCGACGTCCAAAACTCTGATGCTCGACCTGCTGGGACTGGTGAACAACTGGCAGTACAAGACCAGCGACAACCGGAAGCCCATCATCGTGCACTGCCGCGACGGGGCTACCAACAGCGGGCTATTCTGCGTGCTCTCTTTTATATGCGACGCCATCAACCACGACGGGGAGGTGGACATCTACCACAGTATAAAGCACATGAAGAGGAGGCGGGCTCAGATCGTAGCATACCCGGTAAGACGGTCAACATGAAACCAATCTCCCCATATAACGATGCATGGCCTGTGTTTCACGAAGGGCAGTACCGGTAGTTCTGTGATAAAATAAATCAAAGTTTAAATAATTTCATTTACCGTATAAATAAAAGCATGACACATATCGTGTATTCTTGAACTACGGCAACCATTTCGTGAAGGCACATTCCAGGTTACTATATAATATACAGTATTACGGCAAGTTGTAAAGTAATGTAGCGTTGAAAGTCGTAAATAAAGAGGTTTCGCAACACTACGGTTACCATTACAGGTTATCAATGTGTTCTTGGTAGACTCTATGTGACGTCAGAGTCTCGCCCGACGTGTAGTTTCCCGTTTCTGACCGTCCGTGTTCCCAGGGAGGGCCAGAAACGGGAAACTACACGTCAGACGAGTCTCTGACGTCAACTACTAGGCACAAACTGATAACCTAATCGTATCCGTAATGGTAACCGTAGTGTTACGAAACATCTCTAATATAACGTTATGGACGTATAGAGGTTGGCTGTTGTGCTTGATGGGCACGTTTGTTTACACTTGCAGGAGCAGTTGCGGTTCTGCTACAAGACGATGTGGGACTACATCAACCTGAGGATACCGGAAGAAGGATTCACGGAATCGTTCGACGGGAGCAGGTCTATTTTCAGCCAGAGCCTTAGTTTGACGTCGTTCTGCGACACATTGTATACCTGAACTGACGTCGTTCTACGACACGCTGTATACCTGAACTGACGTCGTTCTACGACACGCTGTACTTGAACTGACGTCGTTGTACGACACGCTGTATTTGAACTGACGTCGTTGTACGACACGCTGTATTTGAACTGACGTCGTTGTACGACACGCTGTATTTGAACTGACGTC
>JAVCKX010085552.1:11581-24452 GCA_034780695.1 Lepetodrilus gordensis | reverse complement strand
CCATTGTCATCAATAGTTCCTTATTGAGATAAGTGTCATCATTGTCATCAATAGTTCCTTATTGAGATATGTGTCACCATTGTCATCAATAGTTCCTTATTGAGATATGTGTCATCACTACTGGTTCCTTATTGTCAATATTGAGATCTGTGTCACCATTGTCATCAATAGTTCCTTAATGAGATTTGTGTCATCACTGTCATCAATAGTTCCTTATTGAGATGTGTGTCATCATTGTCATCACTAGTTCCTTATTGAGATATGTGTCATCATTGTCATCAATAGTTCCTTAATGAGATATGTGTCATCACTGTCATCAATAGTTCCTTATTGAGATCTGTGTCATCACTGTCATCAATAGTTCCTTATTGAGATATGTGTCATCACTACTAGTTCCTTATTGTCAATATTGAGATCTGTGTCACCATTGTCATCAATAGTTCCTTATTGAGATATGTGTCATCATTGTCATCAATAGTTCCTTAATGAGATGTGTGTCATCACTGTCATCAATAGTTCCTTATTGAGATATGTGTCATCATTGTCATCAATAGTTCCTTATTGAGATATGTGTCATCATTGTCATCAATAGTTCCTTAATGAGATTTGTGTCATCACTGTCATCAATAGTTCCTTATTGAGATGTGTGTCATCATTGTCATCACTAGTTCCTTATTGAGATATGTGTCATCATTGTCATCAATAGTTCCTTAATGAGATATGTGTCATCACTGTCATCAATAGTTCCTTATTGAGATCTGTGTCATCACTGTCATCAATAGTTCCTTATTGAGATATGTGTCATCACTACTAGTTCCTTATTGTCAATATTGAGATCTGTGTCACCATTGTCATCAATAGTTCCTTATTGAGATATGTGTCATCATTGTCATCAATAGTTCCTTAATGAGATGTGTGTCATCACTGTCATCAATAGTTCCTTATTGAGATATGTGTCATCACTGTCATGAATAGTTCCTTATTGAGAACTGTGTCATCATTGTCATCAATAGTTCCTTATTGAGATATGTGTCACCATTGTCATCAATTGTTCCTTATTGAGATATATGTCATCATTGCCATCAATATTTAGATCTGTGTCATCATTGTCATCAATAGTTCCTTATTGAGATGTGTATGTGTCATAAATAGTGACAATAAGTAACTAGTAGTGATGACACAGATCTCATTAAGGAACTATTGATGACAATGATGACAAAAATCTGTGTCATCACTGTCATCAATAGATTATCATAAATCTCGGTCACCGTTGTTATAGTGTATGTGAGCTCTTAAACCAACCAACCAACAGAATATGATTTCTTTATAGTCTAACAAAACTGTAATATACTAATCCTGAAACATTGAATACATTTCTAATATTACGATTTTGAGATGGCTTATCATTTCTATTAATAACTCAATTGTAACTAGTTTCCCCCCCAATAGCATATGTGACGGAGACGGACACTAATAATAAGTCTAGAATATAACTACACATGACAATAAAATCCAATGGTTATTACTGGAATCTCCAGCCACAGCAAGAGCTTGTGGTGTTTTATTTATGTTTTATTACGTTTATATACGGGCAGAATAAGTTCACGGATTAAAGACATTTTTCCGCCTTGTTATGATCATTGTAAAAATGTATTTCTGTATCGTGATCAAAATGTAGGTGGTTTGGTTAGATGGGAAACTTTCACTGACACAGTGTCAGTGTCTACCAGTATATCGGTGAAGTTACAAGTATATCGGTGAAGTTACAAGTATATCTGTAAAGTTTCACCGGTTTCAAGTTGTGATACATGTACTTTAACAAACTAAGGTAAGAGATTTGTAATGCTTTAATTGTATTATAGAATTATGTTAAATGTTGGATTAGAGAGTATTGTTCGATAAAGTCAGTGTTATCAATGTAATTTATGTTTTGCCATATAAATTTGAATAATTGAGTATTCACATATTTGGCCGATTTTCTTTTTTTATGAGGTATCATGTTTATATTAAAGGCATACTAACATGGCTTCTGGATGATAATGGGAACATTATATTGAAGTCTACGATGCAGAGCGATATGCCTGACCTATTATTCTCGGATTATTAATTCCCTCTTTTGTTTGGGGTAATCTGCATAAACGTTTTTAAAACGATGTTAACCCTCTAAATCTTGGTCTGTTGGTGTCAGTAAAGATAATTTTCAGTGGAAAGTTTATTGTATTTTATTGAGTTTAACCCCCTCAATGCTGGATGCAACTGGAAATGCCCTATATTGCATTATCAATGCCTAATCCAGCAAGAAGAGGGTTAATTTATAATGTATTTGTTCTACAAGACAATGTTCTTAATATTTAATACAGTATTTATCTTACAATATTGGAACTTGATTTGAACTAAGTTCTTTAACTCTTCAGTATGCATATGGTATAATATGCAATATCTGTAAAATTATTAATTCCTGAAAGGTTTGCTATGTTGAATAGTCTACTAGTAATGGTACTAAAATTACAATGGTATAAATCATTGCAAATGGGAGAAAGATTCCTGCAGCGATGTTAAACTCCATAATCACTTACTCACTCCATGGTATAACATGCATAATTTGTTCAAATTCAAAGGATCTATACTTTATAATAATAATAATAATAATAATAATAATAATAATAATAATAATACATGTAATAATAATAATAATAATAATAATAATAATGATAATAATAATAATCATATACCCGGTACTCAACAAAATACAGATTTCAGATGCTCTTCGAGAAATTGCAGTTGAATTGGAAGAAGAATGACACCAGATTACTCAAACCGAGTTCCGAAATTTGGTAAAAAGCTTCCCCACAAAATATTGTCCGGGCCTTAATTTACTTTGTTGAGTACAGTATGGCTACCATAGTATGGCCACCATAGTATCCTCCACCATTTTCTGATCAATACCATTCAGGAAACATATGCTGCTATGTCGGCTATAATAGAGGCTATGTTCTCATGATCATGCTCATTCATCATCTTATCATGCCAGCGCTTCCCAAATTGGCAAAGTCTGATTATTTTTGTGTCAAAATGTTACCACTGCATCATGAATGTGCAGCGCTGAGGGACTTACAATTTGATTTTATGGGAATTCATTCGTTTTGACTACTGAACTGTGCGAGAAATCGAAGAGAAACTGGCAAAAACTCGATAAAACACGCAGAAGCCTTTGCCATACGGACAGAATTATTAAATGAATAATCGACAAGGGAAAGGGGATCTTTTAATTACATGCTTTTGCTAATGTCTATTTGATGCAATGGAATGTGTCATAGAATGTCATTGGAAATTCTTGCCGAGTACAAGAACAACTCGTTTTCGGGGACAGTCGGTAGTGTCAGCAAGATAACAAGACATTTGCGACTACGTTTTATTTTATTGGTATGGCTCTTTAATGTTTGTATCGCCCCACATATGTCAGAATGCAGTTTTTATAAATAGTGAAACCAAAAAGAAAAAAATACAAATTGAAAAAGAAAAGTAATAAATTCTTTAAATGTAGCGTGACTCTCTCGGGACTGTATTTCACTATTTCCTGTCATGTAAATTTCACGTACATTGCATATCAAATCAAGTTTTTGATTCCAGAGCTCAGCTGGTAATCAAATATCAATTGATTTCCAATCTTGTTAAGCGAGCGGGGAGTGACATATTGGAAGGTTGGGAATCATCTGGGTGGGTTTTTTTTCAAAAAGGAAAAAACATTATCCTTTTACAAATTCAAAAATGAGTCAGAGAATCTCGGCTTGGAAAGAGATCACACGATATTGTCATTAAAGCATTTTTGATGTCACTGAATAGTGTTGATGGTGAAATGAACACAGAAGAGTTGTTGACGTGATTGAGGTGTAATGAGACATTATGCAGTAATGGGCTTTCAACACACATAATTTCTTACAACTGTTTACTCTTGTTATCTCCCTTTCCCATTTTTCTCTGATGGGGGCTGGTCAATTAAGTCGGTGGAACAGATACCTCTTATGTCGAGATTACTGCCCGATGATCTGAGTTTTCCAATCATTCAATCAAATCTTTCAGATTTACCATATCGGATCATTCAGTTATCAAATCATTGAGATATCCGATCATATATTTATCAGATCATTGAGATATCAGATCATTGAGATATCTTATCAGTTATCTGACCATTCATTCAGATCATTCAGTTATTAGATCATTGAGACATCGGCCTATTCAGTTTATCAGAGCATTACCGTAACACTCAGTTATGATATCATTTGGAAATGAAATAATTCAGTTATCATTCAGATATCAGCCTATTCAGTTTATCAGAGCATTACCATAACACTCAGTTATGATATCATTTGAAAATGAGATAATTCAGATATCAGATTATCCAGTTATCAGATGTTTCAAGTATCAGATCCTTCAGTTGTCAGAGCATACTGAGTGATCATAGAGGTTCTTGTAGTAAGGATATGTATGGTAATATGCTTTGAAATGGTTCCGAGGTTTTTGTACATAATTCATTTCCATTTTTTGTTGTTGTAATAAGTGAATATACATCATTAGTTTAATTAGTAATGTCATGTCAAGAGGGTTAAAAAACAACAAATAATAAACCATTGTTTAAACACTCATAATATTAAAAGCAAAACTTTCAATTGATCAATGAAAAATAAAATTAAATGCACTTTTGGGACAGAGATTTTCAAATGATGGTTAAATCTATGGATTTGCCAATGCATGATTTTAGATGACAAATTTCACATCCTAACAATTTTGACAACATTAAATATATTCATTCATGATTGTTAATTTTCTTGCAGTCGATTAAATTTGAAATCACTTTTCAGTTATGATATTTGAATATGGAAATATATAATATCAAAAGCCATGAGATCTGATTGTTAACCAATTGTGATATCATGAATCTAAACAACATCTCCCCAAAGAAATATCCAATTGATATCAATCACAAAACATTTTCTGTCATAGACAATTTCCTCTCAATTAATTGTTATTTGTTGGCAGGAAAATAATACTATTGTTATGACAATTTTTTATCGGTAGGAAGGAAAATAGTACAATCGTCATGTCAAGTTTGTAATAAACTAGTATGGGTTCTCGCCTCCTTGAGCCAGTATCGAGGCGTGAGACAAATTGTCTATTGCTCATAGGGACCACACTCCTGTGATGTTGGAAATGTGTTTTATTGTAATGACCTCAAATACAAGGTCTTCTCTTAAGAGGCATCGCAGACAAAAAAACGGCCAGCATTAGATTCAGGATTGCCTCTCAGGCACACTATCGTCTGTTTGTCCACCAGAGGGAGTGATACGAATGGGCCTCGGAAATCATCATCAGCTTCCGATTATCTAATTAATTCCCGAAATCGTCGACAAACACTGATATGGCATGAGGAGCGGACGAATTACCACGTTTTTCCCCCCTTTCATTCGTGTCGAGGGCGATGCTTTAATTTATGCAGTTCCTTTTCGGCCTTCGGCGTAGAAGCCTGGAAAAAACATTTACGACCAATCCGAAAGGGTCAAGACATTATAAACCGGAGATTTGAGTGACTAAGCTCATTTCGAATGGATCCAGTTACCGTTTTCGCCGACAACTGTGCGATGATATATACCAATGACTACGTGAATCCTGCATGTGTCAGGAGCTCATGGCATCATTATCACAAAGAGAATCGGCCGCTAAATCGGCTCATTTCATCGCGATGTTTTCCGAAAACGAATCCGGAAAATTTCACGTGCAGTTCTCACCAGGAGAATTAAATGCGCGAGCCCATCTCAGTATGACTCTAATTGCTAGGATTAGAGGCTGGAGAAGAAAAAAAGCATTAGGCTTGTACGTCGCTGGGTTCCCTTAGGGTAACTATTGACCCCAAAGAGTATTTGCTCTTCTTTAGGTCATCTCACATGTTTTTCATGGCGGGAGTCCTTTTCAGATTTTTTTTAATATATTTTTCTCACCCACTCTCTGGCTCTCTTTCTCGATTTGGCTGGCCTGAGGGGCAAGGCTTGATCAGCAACAAATTTGAATGTCTTCATTAATATATGGCTTAGGGATGTCAGAAATACGTGGCGATTCATCTTCAGATAAATTGCCGTCACTTGTTGTCAGTGTTTTGGGATCGGCGCTCGGTAAACGTTGCACGCCGACTGGCCCACGGGTAGATTCCAGACTCTCCGATGGACGCAGATGCGAAATGGCTGCTACGATAATTGCTCTTTTCAGTTGCGAAAAAGAATAATGCAATATCAAAGGAAATCACGAATTAAGTGACTGTAAATATCCACTTCGCGTGTTGCGTGTCGAGACTGGCTCACTCTGTGATGATTGACAACAGTTTTAATCTGTCATTATAAAAGCCGATTTTTGTACTGCATTCAAATTTCCTGACTCTTGACAAAATATATCAATCTATTCAGTAAAGGTATTTCAAATCATGTACATGAAAGTCACATTTTTCAAAAATATTTTTAAAATATATAAATTCAAATTTTATTTTATTGCTGTAAAATGATTAGAAAAAGCAAAAGTACATCAGTTTGAAATTAAAGATATGGTTATGTGTTTTATGAGGTATTGTAAGACAATTAGCACTACAGTACACTGAACATCATCATTTGATATGAACATCATCATTTAATATGAACACCATCATTTGATATGAAATGAACACTTTCATTTGATATGAACACCATCATTTGATATGAACATCAATTGATATGAAATGTACACCTTCATTTAATATGAACACCATCATTTGATATGAACAGCATCCCCACTTGCTTCCAGTAGGTAGGAGTTTAACCAATATTTGTTAATTTTAATTATTAAAATATCACCAATTCTTCTATAATCATTTGGCTTAAATTCAAGAATGCAGAATTGGCTAAAGTGGCAAATGCATAGGAATTTGTTTAATGTATTAAATTAGTCATCAATGACCGTATTGATAAAGTAATCACACAACTTTGCATTCCGTTGTAATTATGAACACAATTCGAGATTGAATCAATCAGAGTGAAAGCATTCGGCACAAAATTGATCATATTTTATGTTTAATGAACTGAAGCCTTGAATAAACTTTTGTTTTTGAGAAAGGAAAACTGTTAAAACTGGATTCTCTTTTACCTCCTTTTAAATGTAAATTGTAATAAAAGCAAAGGAATAATGCATACACGGGTGAAATGGAACTTTTAGAGCTTTCTGAAAGGCTCTAAAACCAACAATCCACTTAATATCCATTCCCAGGAAATTGAAGCACTTCCAGAAGTAACATTTGTTACTAATATTGAAACTGAGCGGCTTTTTATGGAAATTTATCGCCATTCGTAATGCGTTGGTGAATATAAAAAAGTCTGGCTGGAACATTAGTGCTTTTTACCTGGCGGTCATCACTTGGAAGGTTTAATACCTTAACGAGGAAATTGATTATCCAGGTCAGTAATCGAGTAATTGATTCGCTCAGGTTAAGATTCAACAAGATTATTGCGCACAGAGAGAAAAGTACCCGTGGCGAAAATAAACAAAAATGGACATGTACGGATCAATAATCCGAATGAATGTCGCCATTTAGTAATTAAGGAAGTATAACAAAGCTGTTCGGAAAGTGGGCGTGGCAGGTTTGTTGTCCTCCGACAAAGTCTCACCACGTTACAGGTAGGGTACGCGTGTGGATAATCGCGTCGACTCGATCACGTTCTTCATAGCAAGTGATGATTAGCTTCATTACAGCTTTTGGTATTGGTCGGTGGTGGAGGGTCTATACCAGAGGAAGGTTTCTAAATGATTTGTAGCAGCGACGGTGTCAAATTTTCGGTCAATTGGCCGTGATTGGTGATTGCACATTCCGAGGGAGGGATTTTTAACCGATAGACCAGCAAGGAGAAAATCCTTGATTTGGGTTCTTCATGACTGGCATATTTCTATGGATTGATGTTGGTCATAGTGGATGAATAACAGTACTGGATGTGATGATAACGTGAAAGGATTACTGTGAACTTGTGTGTGAAAATGTGTCCATCGTGGCTGGTGAGTGAGAAATTATTTGTGCATTTATTGATGTTGATCTTATAAAAGTCTCAACTATAAATTATATTTTCTTCTTATCTTTTTGTTGTATATTTTCTATTACATAATTTATTGTAACAGGATATTTGAGACATACCACATTTCTGTTTGTAGTTATTTTTTTGCTATTTTTATGACACATTTATGCGAATGTGGATATATATATTGGTGAAATAATCCAGATATCTATATTATTTATTTCATCCATTTGATGTTATCAGATTATTGAATGGTTGTATTTATTTTTGATACAGAAATTGTGCACTAAATTGATTTTGCCTGATAATGTTATTAAACCAGCTGAGATCATCATGTAATAAAACAACCACACCTAGTTTTATGATGCAATGGGGTATTATATAAGACATTTCCCTCTTTAGTGATGTTTTGCCGCAAATGAGATCTGTATTGATATTGCAAGTATATATGCCACATACGTAGAGAAAACTGCATGAAAGTACTTCATAATTGAGATTGACTGTGGCCTATGACAGGGAGATGTTATCAATCCATGTCTATTAGGGTAACATTCAGAAAATGTTGCATTTTTCATTTTAACCCTGTCACTGTCAATGGTAGTTGTGTTAGCAGTCCTCTAAGTGCTCTCATGATCAGAGTATATTTGTCAAGAATTTATTTTATGAAATAAAATAAACTGTCAAATCATTTATTTCATTGACATTTCATTATCAAGAAGGAAATGTAATAATTGCTTAAAGGTTAAAATACATTGTTCTGTGATGACGTATTCCTTTAAACGGAAAACTAACATTATTATGGTATCAACAGGAGCATAATGAAATTAATTATACTACCAGATGTAATGATAGACCTACTGGTTTTACATTTACTGAATATGATACGGCTAGTTGAACACATAATTATGATATATTTTGATATGAAAAGGGTAAATCATTGAATTTTAACTAACAGAATTTCCATCTTCAACACAGTATTTTGACATGGGTGAAATAATGTTTTCTAATGTTTCCTTCATTTATCATAATTATCATAGTTGTCAACACTGTATATATTTGTAAACAAGGGTGAAAATATTCATGAGCACCCCACTGGACATTAATGTCGTAGTCGGCTAAAGTTGTGTTCGAAAGTTCAAAGTTGCTCCCAGAATTGTGAACAGAGCAGCAGGCATTATGGGGGGAAATCCACAAGTGTTAATTAATTTCGAGTGCACGATTGTCATGGCACGTGCATGTCTGGAGCTAACGAGACATGGAGGCACGTCATCGTCAATCATCTCGGAGGATCCCGATTCCTGTTTGAAACTTGGCTGCGCAGTCAACCATTCAACCCAGGATAGGGATTGATTCTGTCGGCTACTCAGTGAACATGGGCAGGCCATCTTGATTGACTGGGACATGAAATCTATCCGATAATATGACAGGGTTGTAAGCTAAAACCCATTGGATTTGTCACAACCAGTGATAATGGTTTAGTAAAATCTATATCTGCTGAAATTAAATTAATTATGGACTTGTCTAGGTTTGATTAAAGTAAATATCATTTTACATGATTTGGGGCGAAAGTTGAAAATGTTTCCTGGGTTCGATGGGAATGATAATTGAGTTAGATAATTTTTTGTTTGACATGTGAAATGTAGTAAGACATGTTCACTAATATAAATGATAGAACTATGTCAAGGAGAAATAAAAATGTCTGTCTGTAGCATGATTCATAATGTAATTAAGATGTCCATTTGAATACAATTCTGTCCTGTCAATAATAATTTGAAAATTTTTCAGTATTCTGAACACATCTTTGAAGGTGCAGAATTCAGGCGTTTCTGTATCACGGCTGCTGCCTTCTCCGAAAGTAATATGTTTAAAATTTGAATAAAAATGGAATAAAATTGAATACTTCCTGACAAAGCAACACAAGAAAGTGTCGTGACAGTCCTTGACAAGTGTCAGAATACATTGATGGCATGACACATCGCCCAATTTTCTCACAGTTTTTTTAATTTTTTAATTTTTTTTATTATTAAGAAATGGTCAAGTGGATTCTCAATAAGTGTCCAACAGGAGAATCCGATGTTTGGCAATTGCTCATGTCGTGTTTCCCGACAAAAGAAACGAGGATTTGAAGGGGAAAAAAGTCAGCTGAGGACAATTTTCCGTCCTCCACTCGTCACGTTGCCATGGAGTTTAAGGACATTCATGAATAATGGACGAAGCTGTCCCCCACTTGAAATGAATCAAAATCAATGGCACCCCCCCGAATAATTGACGGCCAGGCTTGTTGATCAAGGTGTCCGACAGACAAGTTGATTCTAATTGCGTTATGTTATGCATCGGACATGCACAGCCTGTAGCTACATCAGAAGTGCCACTTTATTCTGTCTCGCGATTCTTTTTTATTGGTCATATTTCTGACTTCTGACGTAAATTTTGCTGTCCACAGGTGTATGCTGGTGTCCTGTGTTGATATCTTGCTTGTGTTGTGTTGTGACGTGCATTGATTTCTGTTTGACAATGTCACTGAATGTGGGCTTACCTGATAAATGAATACAAATTTATGTTTTGTGATTGATAACAAATTCACCATTTGTTGCTTAAAATAATGGTACATTGTACATACAGACACATTTTTATTATTTCTATTAATATTTCTTTAATATCTTTTTTTAAATAATGTTTTCAGGGGCAATTTAACATGGTATTAAACTTTGATGCTTTTGAGAATGTTTCCACCTGAGTTTTACACTTTCTGCAAAATTAATATACACCAGGCCCAGATAGTATAGCTGGGCCTAGTATTTCAAATGTAATTGCACTATTTTTGACAATCAATTATCAGAACTTATTTTTCGATTTTCTGTTGCAGATGTTAGTGGGCCGGTCAAGCGCCTCTCAGGACCGCATCCACAACGGTCAAGACATGGGTGACCCTAGTGGTCAGCGTGGCGGTCACTCCTCCTCCCTACCTCAGCCCATCTACCACATGCCCTCACCTCACTGGCACGGCTCACCACAGGGGCAGACAACTCCTGGACAACCACATCCTGTGCAGAGAGTTATGTCCCCTGGGCCAGGATCACCACCGCCTAACCCCTCTGCTGCTGTGTCTTTCTTTGCAAGGTAAGGGTGTTTTATGATTCAGGCTGTCGCCTTGTAGGTGTCAGGTCAATTTGTTCGCCTGCAATGTGATAACTTACCAATGCACAATGGTAAAGATTTGGATACTGGTTCTATCATGTGAGATTATAATTACATACATATTTTATATAAGAATCAACTAATAGCTTCCAAAATCAATAATGTACCTATAGTTCAAAAACAAGATTTCATCGGTCACGGGAGGTCAAAAGGTCAATATAGGTCATTCTAGGTCAGGCTATAATTCCAGGTTAGAATTGAGCGGTCAGCTCATGTAATAATAGGTCATAGACACGTTTTCCGATGATGGGTATTTTTTCGATCAGATTTAATCAGATTGGGACTGTCTCTCCGCTAATTTATTTCGCGTAGTGGTCTGAAAATTAATTCTATCGCCTCGGCCATAGACACAATAATGATATGTATGTAGACAGCAGTGACACAACACAGACTTCTGCGTCATGGAGAATGTCTGTCTGAATATTGCAATAATAACATTAACATACTTGTACTGGGCAAGATCTGATGGTATTTTGTGTTTTTTTGTTCTTTTCCGCCAATGCTTTTTTATTTCAATGTGGTTTAATTGTGTTGTTCCGTGAAAGTAGCATTAAGGATGGGTTGTCAAATTGGAGGATTCCCATGTCCGAAATAATTGATTTCCAAAATTCGGCTTTAAAGATGGTGTGTGTGTGTGGGGATTTCTTTCTCTCTCTCTCCGAGGGGCGGCTATTAAAATGAATGTTGGATTCCTTCAAGTAGAGGTGCGATTGGTCATCAGAGCGCATTTCAAATTCTGTCACGTGTCACGTGAAATGACTGGTTCGTACTACATGTCGCTCGGAGGCCGATATGAAATTCATGAAATTTAGCGCTTTTCTTTTACTATAGCACCTTTAAAGGGCATTTCTTGTGTCTGGGCTGAAATAGGTTTTTGATTTCTCAGTGGTGGGTGCAACCCTTGGGCCTCTTGAAATCTGTTTTAGTTCCACATGTTTTATGCTACGCGCAAAATATCTCTTTCTTCTTCCAATAAGGATTTCTCGGCTGTGACTCGGGAGGATAAAGTAATTTTCATGCTGGATTGGAGAGCTTTTTCAATTAACAGGCTTTCAGAAGCTTCCTAGATGACAAAACGTTGAGAATTCACTGCTATAATATTGGCCTCCTAGGCTTGAATTCGGATGACAAATGAGTCCGTATGTCCCTTTGAAATTCTGGAGATGATTTCTGAACATTATGAAAATATATAAAAAAGAAATCACAAAAATGAATGAAAAAGATTTCTGACAAGTGCAGAATTTAGCAACACAGATCAGTAAAGTAGTCGATTTAACAAGAATTTTTGACAATCGCCACATTCCGTTATCAGTCCCATCTCATTTCGACGCTTTCGAATCAGAGATGATCAAATTTGCCAGAATATCATATTTATTGATTACCCATAAAGTATCGGGCAACAAATTTCCCATAATTAATGAGTATTCGTGACTGACTCATGACACAGTGGAAACACACACTAAACCGTGAAGACACGTAATCTGAAATAACGCCCCAAACGAGAGCAAGAGAGAGGCCGCGTTTATGGAAGTAAATATTTACGACATATTTCCGTCATTGTCCGAGTGGCTCTGGTCGTGGATAATGACCGCACT
>JAVCKX010085552.1:0-11481 GCA_034780695.1 Lepetodrilus gordensis | reverse complement strand
GCGTTTATGGAAGTAAATATTTACGACATATTTCCGTCATTGTCCGAGTGGCTCTGGTCGTGGATAATGACCGCACTCCAGAGCGTGTAGTCACGTTAATCTCCACGCTCTGCAAACTCGTACCCACGTGACGAGAAACGGATGATTCACGCGCACACCCTGAAATTGACAGGGTACGAGAGGCCATGTGAATCATTGAGAAAATTTACAGGTGTTCGGAGAATTAATCCGAAAGCACACACTCCAGATTGTATCTTTAATAAAGCGATAATAGCCTCGAAGAATGGATAGAGAGTAAAAAAGGTTTAGTTATTATAAAGTGCCTTTTGTTGTAGGTTGTGTGGTTAGTGAGGCAAAATACACCTGTCAAAAATGAGATGATGAATTGGCCATTGTTATGGTGTATGGACTCAACTATGTCAATAGTCCACTGTCAATGTTATAATTGGTCTAATCTGATAAAAGTGGCAAAACCTGCTTTAAATGGACTCACAATATGTTTGCAACATAATGAGATATGCAATTTGTCTGTACACTTGTACATATGAATTTACAGTTATTAAGCTTTAAAAATAATTATTAACTAACTATATCTCTCAATATAGTTTTTAATAGCATAGTTTTTAAATACCAATTATTAATGTTTTAAGTAAATAGAATATAAACATATGCGGTTAAGTTTTAAATATACTTTTTATATAGCAGTATTTTTATTTATTTATTTGTTTATTTATATGACAAGATGTTATTTAAATGAATTGAGTTTACATATATACACATGTGCCATTGTCTGCAATGCTATTAATATATCAATAAAAAAAATCCTCTTAATGATTTGACAATGTTAACCGATATTTATTTTTCTCTCACCCATTCCTACAAATATCCTAACATCAGACCATACAAACACAACAAGGATTTTTAAATCAGATTTGTTTGCAATATTGATCAGTTCTCTCAACCATCTATTAGTTTTAACCAAGCCAAGATACAAATTACTAAATCAATTGAAAGAATTTCCCTCTTGGCTTTAGCAGAGCCAGGACCCCCTTACACTGAACCAAACAACATTAACAACCCTAACAACCCTAACAGCAGTGTTGTATTTAGGAGGTCTATTGCATCATCAATTGCATCTCGAGCACAACAGACAAACAGCAGGTGTCTCATCGATTCCGTAAGTGATTTATGACCAAAAAAATGTTTCCTAATGTCATATTATATGCTTGATTGCCTATCGCCAATGGAACTTCGATTGAAATGCTTAAAAACCCGAAAGAAAGGTGATCTGGAAAGCTCACAATCACGGCTTAGTGTTGTTGTTTGGTGCTAATTGCGTGACTTAATCCACAAGTTTGTTTGGAAAAGTAATTAACGTGTTTTGTTCGATCCGTTCCATTTATTATTAAAAAAGTGTAATTTACGTTTTCATGGACACATTTGAAATGTCACACGGAAATATCAAAACATTTGCTTAGTTTGACATGTGTCGAACAAAGAGTGGAATGGAAAGTTGTCGATTTCAGGTGATGACAATATGCTAATCAATTTCTAGGTGATGACTATGGTAATCAATTTCAACGAGGGCTATCAACCACTCATGGACTCGATCACGATGTGTGAAGTCAATAACGAGATGTATATTACTTAATTTAGTGTAAGCCTGGCATCTCTGCCCCATGCTTAGGTTAGACAACAAACAGATGGCCACTCTAGAAGTTGTCGTACTTAGAAACCGCCAGACTACGACATCAGCATTCACCATTGTCCATTTCCATTGTCAATTTCAATCTCTCAGCAGGACACAGCAGTTAGGGATGCTTTCGCAGACACTCGGGTTTGATTTATGCTTATTATTACTTCAAGGTGTATACTGTTGACCACAAAACTCATCATCATTTCAATGAATAATGGATGCATGCTCTGTGACATTTTAAGATTAATGTCTTTTCGGAAATACATAATTGATGGATTTGACAATATTGACGGGTGTAAATTACAAGGAAAATATTTAACAGAGCTGTGAGGGTCAGTGGTGTATGAAGGGTAATGAACTAGATATTAATTATTATATTGAAACCCCCACAGATGGTAAGCAATTGTGTTATCTCAGATTAAGGGTAGAAATAATCTGTTAATTGTCAATATTCATGAGTGGTGTATTTGGAAGGTAGTTCCACATTATGGGGATAGGAGAGGTGCAATGCTGTATTATAATAATGTTGTATTATAATACTGTATGTATTAAGCAGCTACCTTCGTTGTTCCACATTTACTGATGTATGGGTCTTATTGAAACATACTGCTATGGCTTTCCCTCCCACAATATGCATATCTCCATGAGAAAACAGCTATGAAAACACCACCATTATTTAATTCTTTTAAAAAAAGAATAATTACTAATGATTTTATTACTTTTTTTCCCAACTTTTATTTAAATAGATTGAACATATAATTGATAATGATTTTATGCCTGATTCCTTCAATCACTGTGAGGTGGATAATTTAGATGTGCTTATTCCATTCCATTGATCGAAATGCAATTTATGCTGAAATATTTGCGAAAATTAACGAAATTGGACCCAAATTATTTTCAATATGTTAATGGATACCACTGACTGTGCTAATGTAAATATTATGATGAATATAAACATAATTGAGATTCAACTCTATACGGCTATGTAAAGCAGTCAATAGTTCAAGTGACCTCAAGTTGCGTTAGTTCAGTGTGCAGTGGCGAATTACTTATTGACACAACGCCACAGAAAACGCCACAGGGGGACGAGTCAGGAAAAATCGAGCCCCCTTCCGCTCTTTACCATTTTAACAACAAACTAAACATGTCCTCACATAGAAAACCGTTTGCGATAATTGCATTTATTCTGAACACGAGCATACACATGTGCACACTTACTACAATTGATTTGGAGGGGCAAAAAGCCTCTCTCTCTCAGAACTTGTGCAGCGAATTTAAATCGGTTTGCACGCAGAAGGGGGATCTTTCTTACAGAGGGATATCTTGCTAAATGATAATAATCATCTAGTTGTTTGTATGCGATATGGAATTGCAGATCCGTTTACAGTGGTAGCGACCTCTGACCCTGCATGACCTCAGCAGGGGCACGCTTCTTGAACGAGATGATAGCTTATAATGGATAAAAAGTAATGGATATCGATTGATAATGTTTGCCATCCGAGCATTCTAATGTCGGAGGAAACCGTCTCAACAATATGCTGGCCGGTTTTCGGACAATGGCCGAATTACTCACGCCACGCTGTGCAGCGGTGGGCTCCGTGTCCGAGCGGTCACTCGCACGTGCCACGTTAACGAGCCACTTGTCTCGGACGCGTGAATGGACAAACACGTGGCTTCACAGAGTCCAGCAGATGGAAATGGCCCTCTAAGCCCTCCATACAAACTGTGACTTGCACAATAGACTTGTTAATTTTGGATGCATTCCTCATGCTGTTCGGGATGCTCAACTCTGATGAACCTTAGAGAGAGAGAGAGAGTGTGTGTGCAGTTCTCTTGTTGAATGTGTTGATGGTGTCTAATATAAACATGTTGATATCGAGGAATGCTGTATAGAAAAGTCATTGACAGAAATGTATGCATACGACAGTGTTTAGAGATACATGTACTGGTATATGGGGATTTAAGGTGCACAGTTTCGTTAATTGTTGCATGGACAATGTTAATAATAGCAATTTGTTTTTAATTTTAGAATGATTTTATGTAATCTTTCTTTTGTTATGAGCCCTCAAAAACAGTGACTTTGTAACCATCCAATTCTGCCTACCTTTCTAAATCCACATACCTCACCACTAACATTAGCTTCAACCATATAACCACCTCCTTCCCTTTTCCCACCAATTTTCCCAAACTCATATCCAACTTACCCACACATTCACCAAACACCCACCCACCCCAACTTTAAATAACCCTACCCACCCTAACCTTAAACAATAACACCCACCTTCCCACCCGAACCTTAAAGAACCCCCACCCACATACCCACCCTAATCTTAAATAATCCCACCCACATACAGGGATACCCACCATAACCTTAACTAACCCCTACCACCAACCCACCCTAACCAAATAACTCCACCCACCTACCCACCCTAATTGTAAACAACCCACCCACCCTATCACCTTATTATAATTCACAATAAATTTCAAAAACACTATAGGCCTATACTACTTTATGACTGGAATAAATGTCTTTAAAAATTCTGGTTCAACATGGTTACTTTCAAAGCCATCATGATCCACGTATTATTAAAAAAATACTCTATAAATAATGCTATGCAATTTTACCATATCGTGACAATTTTACTATGAAATTTCCTCAGAATTCATTGAATCTTCATGATATTGTATTATCCTTCCACTAGAGTCTTCCTTGATTTACTTAGCATATATTACATTTTATTTCAATAAAGTCATTTACAGACCTTTTTTTTATTTATTGCATTTGCATATTTTAAGTATTTTCGTTCATAAAATATGCAACTTAATGCAATTTTGCATTTTGCATAAAAAAATAAGATCGAGTAAAAAAAATCATGTCCGTTGTTATATGTAATTCAATGAAATATAATCTATTATTCTGAGGTCTGGATTCTATATCTGATAACAAGCAAATGAGGTAAGAGTTGTGTAATTAATTGAATATTCCTTAGTTATTTATTTTTGGGGTTTTCAGTATCAGGTACAGCTCCCCGAGGTCTTCGCTGTCAACGTTCAAATATAAAATCAATTTGACGAGCTTAGCTCAAAGGGAAGCAACTGCGTCAAACTTGTAGTTGGATGCTTGTGGGTACTGGATTATTACAACCATGTCCTCTGAAAATGATTCTTCCAGGACTTCCTTTCTAATTAATTTTTCTTTTCTTTTTATAATTTTACATTTTTTTTTAACCATACTAATAAGTTGAATTCTGATACCATCTCTCCTTGAAAATGAAATTATTATAAACCCGTATGTATTACTTTATGTTGACTCAGACACGAAGGAAATTTGCTTTCAATTCTGTTTTCGGCTCCCCGCAGAAATCTTCCAATGCAAATCTAATTGTACGAATCCTGTTAACAACGTTAGAGTTTTATCTAGATTGAAACTGAGGGTTAATTTTTCTTCATTTATCCACGGGTGCGGACCAGTTTTAAGTCTGCGTAGACGTGAATCACACGACTAACTTATATAGATCACCAGCTAGTCTGAGAAACCTGATTTCCTAAACCTATTTCTGCGGCATTGCCAAACCATTGCATGGCAGCCTCTTTTACGTTAATTTGTTTTATGTATTCAGCCGCAGATGAGAGAACTGCAGAGAGATATAATTCTGCGCGCGTCAATTTCTTCAGATGTGACAGTTGATTGATGTTTATTTACGAGGACACAGGACAAGAGGTTAGATCCTCTTAAAGAAACGGCTCCCTCATGATTTTTAATGACGAGCAAATATCGTAGATAGATACAGCTTAATACGCTGAGATAAGGCTATTAACAGTTGTCAATTGTTCCCCTTTTCCCCGTTTCCACTTTAGATGAAGGAGGGGGAGGGGGAGGGGGGGCACTTTTGAGATCTTCAGCGATCGCTCGTAAAATATCTCTCAATACTGAAGAGGATAGGAGTTAATGCTGAAGAACTAATGCTGAAGAACTGAGGGGAGTTTATGGGCGAAATTTCAAATACACACCGATAAAGCGAGTCTGGGCTATGATCCTGCTAGTGCCTAGAGAGCCTAACTTTGTCCCCAATTTCTTTTGATCTCCGTGATGAATTAGTTTTAAATGATCTTATGATTCCTCGAGCTTGGTTTATGTCTGAGGGTAGGATTCCGCAACGGCATCGCCTCACTTGATGGTTGGGCCGTTTTTACGATCGGATCCATCATAATGCTCGGGGATGATTTGGTTTGTTTTCGGTTTGAGGTAATATGGTGGTTACGATATCTCTCAGAAATGAGATGGGGGTTGATTTTTTATTTTATTGTATTTCTTTCTCTGGGTGGATGGGATTGAGGTGTACATTGTAATTCTCAGTTTGTGTTAGTTTCCATTTGGAAATACTGTAAAGTCTGTATCGAGATATCTTAAAATATTGATTTAAATAATATCTATTCTCATGATAAATATAGAAGTACAAACAAGACAATTAACAAGGCATAAATAAATTTATACATCATGAGAGGATTGTCAAATAGGATTATGGCATCCAGTATTAAACATGGAATTATACTCAAAATGTTTCAACAATTTAATATTCATGAAAAACAGCTCACTTATGTCACGAAAGTAAAATATATATTTTATTCCTTCCTGAAAGTTGAGGTCTTTAGTACTCTTCAATAACTCTTCAATGTAAAAAGAATGGCACATGATTCCTCAAAGCAAATTTTTGTAGAACATTTCAACATTAAATATCTTCCAGTTCTTAATTTATTTAATGTACAGTACATTATGATCAATTCTCATCCAAAACATAAATAATACATATAGAATTGCGAGAATTATCTCTCTGAGAAAAATAAAAATGAAGGGTTACTCGTGATTTTTATAACATCAGCGTTTGGAGAGGAGACTCGTGTATTCTCTTGTGAGCTTGCTTCAGATTTGAGTTTGATTTTTCAGTTTGGTGTTATTCCGATTTTTCAGTTTGGTGTTATTTGAACGGTGTCCTTTTGATTCCGAACCAAATTGGATTGATCCGCAACACTACGAGATCTGTCGATGATATTTACACATGTGATTCCCCATATGATGTCAATGAAAGAAGCGACATCAAAGTGAAATGTACAACAGCAGGGAATACTTCTTGATGTAATAGCAGGAATATATTTGAAAAGAAAAAATGCTGACATTGGATTTGTTCTGGTATTTTTTTTATTCTGATAATAAATCATATTAATTTTAGTGTGTCATGATGACCTTGTGTTCATTTGATGCAGGAAGGATATTTGATATGCATAAAGGTTCTTGTATATAGTGAAATGTGACATTTTAGTTTTTTTTTAAGGTTTTCCTATGATGATGAAATGTGACTTTTTTTCTCCATTTGATATATTGCCGTCAATTTCAAAGTAATGTCAATTTCAGATCATTATCATTAGAGGGTGAAAATAGGCCATGTATTGTAATATATGTACGTAAATAAGTGGATCTATTAGAAGCATATGTAATTGCTTATGGATTTAAGAATCTCTTTGGTGTCGAATTAAATCTTTCATGTCAGATATTTCAAAACTATTTTTTTTCTGAAAATACCCTCCAAAACATGATTGGGATACCCTCAGACTGGTCAACTTGAATGAATGAAATTAGACTTTTATGTCTTTCATCTACGAACGTATAGAAATAACCGAAATGTCAATACTGAGTACATGCAATGCCATTGATCGTAATTCCCACGAACATAAATCGTAGATGAAGGATTTCAGGGTAATTTCCAGTAATTGACACAACTTCCTGAGCATTAGTTTCATCTCGTCCTCTTCAAATAAGTTATTTTCATCACCCAGATCTGTTAGGTGTCCATCTCAACCTTGATATGCACAACATCAATGTCACCCATCGTAGATTTCGATAAATCCACCTTGGAATGCACAACATTAACTGACAAAATCTACATTACCTATCGGAGATTTTGATTCATCACCTTTGGAATGCATGATATCAACTGATGAAATATATGTTACCTATCGTAGATTTTTTATTGAAGTCATTGCATACCATTTCCTTCCCGTTCTTTGATATGGATTCATTGTGAGGTAATAGGTGTCAGTTTCAACCGTGATATGAACAACATCATCTGATGAAATATACGTTACCTATCGTAGATTTCATTTCAAATTATTGTATACCATTTCCTTCTCGCCGTGAAATTGACTCCTTTTATACAAATATCTGATTAAGCAGGTGCTAATGTTAACATTGCTTGCAAACATGGACACCACGTTCAGGAACCAGAGAACCCAAAATTAATAATTCCATACGGCGGAATTCGTTATCCATATTCTGCCTATATTATTGCCTATGCTGTATATATAGGCATTAGTGCACACAGGCATAGGTCTGTCTAAATAGCCACAGTATTTAACACAATTAGGAGCATTGGAATTGGTTTCCGGAGCTTTTGCCGGCTAACCTGATTTACCAAGGCGGTTGAGAATGGAAGGGGAAGGGGGAAGGGGGGAGGGGTGTAGTTACAGGGGAGGAGGGTTCATCGCAACTCTAGCAAACTTAATCAAAACGGTTGGGAAATATTCTCAAGAAAAGCATCGTGCTGAGATGGTGGGAAACTTGTTAAGCTGTTGATCTCTCGTGCAACATGGAATAGAAAGGAGGGTTACCCTCAGTACTTCTTGCTGAGCTCTGGTGCATTGCCTTCTGTTTAATCAGCAGGCATGAAGAGGAATGGGGGGTGACAGGAGGGGCAGTGGGGGGGGGGGGGCCCGGAGGGGCAGCCCCATAGGCGGCCCTTAAACTGCCCTGGGGACATTGGGGCTTTTCTTTTACAAACCAAGTGCGCTTTGGATAAATTGCTTTTCATTGATGTTGATGACTGACTCTGCCCTATAATTTGCAGTAGTTTCTTCTTAGCCTATGGGCCGAACTTGTCCGTTCATGTTTACAGTCATTACATGTTAAGGAATGGAGAAGAACGGAAAATGGGTACCATTGGAGTGCAATTTCCCTTGGCTACCCAACATATGTGGGTTTTTTTAATTGTTCCATTTTGGTATCATTAGACATTATTTTTTATGCTACCTGGTACCTGATTTGGTTCTGTTCCTTTTTGGGTAACATACATAAAAAAAAAAATGGTACCATAAACAAATTGTACCAGCACTTTTAACCATCTCCCTGCTGAATTAGGCACTGCTCTTTAGGGCATCTCTGGTTGCCTTCAACATGGAGATGGTTAAATGTATTGATTGATCCAGTTATGATAATGCATTTGGGTACTAATTAAGTACCTAATAAAATGTTGGTTCCGACACTAAATATAATGATTGTTTCAATTATTGGATTGCATGTGGGTACCTTGCCTTTTACAATGGTACCATATTGTTAACAAACTCTCAAAGTGTAGATAGATCCGATCCAATGATGATAAATGACATGGATCTTGTGGTTTTAATAACACTCAATATAACAATAATGCCTTCTTCACCATTCTCAGCTCCCTAGGGAGTTTCATATGCAGAGGGTTGGTGTTCACACCAGTTTGTCCAGAACCAGTATAAATTGAGTTACTATTAAAGGAATGAAATCCTTTGAACTCCTCGTTCTAGTGAACAGAATCATCCACAGCCACACAAATGTGGCTATATTCATATTACGGCAATCGAGTTATGACAAGAATTATGGAAAGAAAATAGCAATAATTGATGATTTTCTGCTGCTACGCATATTTATCCAAAGTCGAGATAAACCTGATTACACAGCACAACTTAAATACTACAGTCTGCGAGAGAGAAAATATTTTATTAAACGGCTCTCAGGAAAGAAATTTTTGTACCGTTCTCGGACTCTGCGCCTCCTACCTGTTTATATATAATGGGATATTCACACTCACGCGATGCTTGTTTCATGTTTGGATGATTTCTACTGCAATGCCAGTCTCCACGGGAGTTAATTCTGTACATATCAAAGTGATCTACTTGTTTTACCGAAATCGTTTTGTCGCGTTTTCACTTAACTGCTCTTACTTTGGTCATAAAAACATATTAGACGTGTTTTCAACGGGTTTTTCTTTTTTACGTAATTCTGTTTCGAAGCGCTAGAAGTAAATGTTGTTTAAAACAATGGAAGTTATTGTGACAGCTTTTTAAAAATAGTCAAGGGCTTTAAAATTTGATTGACAGCTGTCATCCATGAAAACAAATGTTAGTTTCAAATGTTGGAAAGGTCATTTTTTTTTTTTTTATTATGAGAAGTATATTTTCATACAATGTATATGTTACCCCTTTGATCACTTCTTTATTAGGCATACACAGTTACCTCTGGTGCAAAGTAGGTTAATTTGCATCTTGCTTGATCCAATGTTGTTATGTACATGGTTAGCATTTGAAATTGACAGTTATGTTTTCATGTTTGATGGATAGCAATTCTAATCTTCGAATTTCAAGTGTCTATTAATCAAATGACGATTTCCCCAAATGCCACCTTCCCATTCATTCTTACAGACTATCCTGAAAATGATATCATCTTGAGAAATGTCATAGTATTTTTTTTCTTCTTTTCAAATGTCATTAGCAAGTTGTCAATTTCTTATATTACGTTATAGGTGTCGATTTCAACGTATGCAGAGTGTGTTGTATGAAATGTATCTGTACTCAATTTGCATAGGAATTATTTGAATGTCCTCTGTTCTAGTTTTGCTGAAAGATTTTTAACATTAT
This sequence comes from Lepetodrilus gordensis, assembly GCA_034780695.1. Classification (NCBI taxonomy): domain Eukaryota; kingdom Metazoa; phylum Mollusca; class Gastropoda; order Lepetellida; family Lepetodrilidae; genus Lepetodrilus; species Lepetodrilus gordensis. The sequence continues at coordinate 1,067 of JAVCKX010085552.1, read as the reverse complement.
CCTTGTTGGATTAAACAAAGCTACTGCTCATGTAGTGGGGCATCTCTGGTTGTCTCCAACAGCCAAAATAAATGTTAATCAAGCAGTTTCTGTTAACCTGTTGGAACAATTGGGCATCTTGTGTTGGCACTAATTGAAATAAGGTTAACATTAGGTGTAATTTTATAGTATTATTTTAAAATGTTTTAAATTATTATTGTTATTTTTTATTATGTTTATTTATTTATTCATTCATTCATTCATTCATTCATTCATTCATTCATTCATTCATTCATTCATTCATTCATTCATTCATTCATTCATGCATTCATCCATCCATCCATTCATTCATTCATTCATTTATTCATTTATTTATTTATTTATTATTTTGCAAAATGTGTTGCCTTCCCAAATTCAACACCCACACTTTCCTATTTCAAACAAAACCATGTCCATTGCAAGACTTCTTTTTTTTCTCCCCTGACAATTCCATCATTACTCATCCATTCATTATGGTGGTTTGTGATGAATCAAAAGCTGACATGATTGCTAGGCTCCCACAACAAACCACCCAGCATGTACATATCAGTGTTTAATCCCATGACATGAACTGAAGACCAAACAGAGCAAAGATGACTGATATTGATGTCCATAAATAGATCAAAAGCTGTTCTGTTGACCTTTAGTCATAAGTTACCCTACCCTCCACCCTCCACCATCCCCCACCCCCACACACACATTAACACACACACACACACACACACACACACACATTAACACACACACACACACACACATTAACACACACACACACACACACACATTAACACACACCAAGGATTAAATAAAACATATCTTCAGGATTTTTAATTCTGGATATGAACCTTGTATTCACTACAGAGAAGATATCTGGTGATCATCAGTCACTTATGTACTACCACTGAGCTAGCTGTCTATGTATCTCTGTGTTCTCTCCTTACTTTCATTTCTTTCTCTTTTGTCACATTGGGATATCTCTCTCTCTCTCTCTCTCTCTCTCTCTCTCTCTCTCTCTCTCTCTCTCTCTCTCTCTCTCTGTCTCTCTCTCT
>JAVCKX010085227.1:0-12988 GCA_034780695.1 Lepetodrilus gordensis | reverse complement strand
AGTGGTAGTAATAGTAGTAGTAGTAGTAGTAGTAGTAGTAGTAGTAGTAGTAGTGGTAGTAGTAGTAGTAGTAGTAGTGCAACTGTGCTCGTCTTACAACAATGTCAACATGACCAATTTTCTTAAAATGTGAAAGACATTACCCAGTATAACACGTGCTAGCTAGTAATTGCAATTCCACACGCAAGGGAACAGGGGCTCTAACGTACTACTAATCAACGTAATATCATAATATGACACCATCACATTTTGGAGATGTATACCCTCCCATAGACTCAATGTTGGTCAACGTATACTAGCCGCACCTTGCTGTATATATGTGGAATACAGAGAATGGCCACACCGTTCCAACACAAGCATATGGTGAAATATAAGTATACAATAAGTATGGCAGCGGCGGTCTTTAGAAAACAGACAGAATGGAACTCTCACATGATCAGTATGCTCATTGCCAAAGGGGCACATCGTTACAACATTAGCGCACCTGTTGAATGGACGAACACAGAAACTGCACAAGGCAGTTTATGGTACATCAACAAAGGACATTAAAACGGCAACTGGTAGAAGAAAAACATAAACATACATATTAGTATTCAGGGTAAAAAGCTTGGCCTACAGAATGGTGGGAATGGTATTGGTCTGCGTCGTAGAAATCACGACTTATGTATACTCACAACACTACTTGGTATACTAATACTACATACGAATACCTTCACGCCACCTAGCTTAATCGGATTGTTCTGGGTGGGTGGCTGTTTGAATAAATTATCAGTTGTCAATTACGACATGATTTTGGCTCGACATGATTATATAGCTGACACTGGTCGTCAATATATAACATTCTATCGTGATTAGTGAAACATACCCCGGAACTCTCTAACGTGGAGATTCGTTCGTGAATTCATGATTATTTATAGGAAGCATTTGGACATAGCATGTTATTAATTGTTTTCTCAGATTATAGTCTAGAAGTCGTAAAACTAGAACGTCTGTATCTATGGTATTCGTGGACAACACTTTCTAATACAAAGATTAATAAAAACGTTTCAAGAAGCTTCTTCACAGAATATATAGCTTGACCTATGCAGTGTACGATATGAACACAACGATAAATGGACTTGAATTCCGAACGTTATGAGGAACGGTACAGTACAATACCGGTAATACATTAGTATCTAAAAATCGACCAAATCGTATTTACAAAAGGTCAACATCCATCACAGATGCTTATAAACACCTTCAGTGTATGTGTGAACATCATAGATATAGAACTCGAGCTTACAGACAAATATAGATACTTACATTGTTCACTTCTACGATACGTCCTTCCATCGTATAATTATACACTATTGTATGTGGTAATGTCATACAGATATGTCACCGCTTTCTGTGGTACTGACGAAAGGTGAGCGATAGAGATACCAATGTGTATACACTCCGAAGAACTGATATGACTTTTTCACACATCAAACTTTACCTTTAATTCAAGTTTGATATAAGTATTTCTAGAACCAACGTAATACCTATTTCTAAAACGCTATCTACGCCATCGTGTTCGCACATACGTCAATGGCTGCAGCGGCAGTGTTAAATTTAGCTTGCAAGTATTTGTTTAATGTACTAAAATTCCAATCAAGCGTTCACGCTTCCGTAGCCATCTATATCCGTGACGTAATCCGCATCGATGTTTGTTATTTGTTATAATCTCTATATCGGCATATATGAACATGTACCCTATGTCAAGCATTACCTTGCAAGCATTATCCTTGGTAATTAGATACGGGTGTGTGGTAGTAGGTAGTATGGCGTGGTATATAATATATATTGATATGGCTTTCAGTCTCTTTGTAAATTTGCGTCAACGTCTAGTACGACGTCAACGTTGTTTACCCACGGCCCCTCGATAAACATAAAACTAATGGCATAGATTAGGCTATATTTGGAAATCATTTGCATGTAGTCATGAATATGATTTTACGTCTGTATGTTGTGTATGTACTTACCTTATGCCCATCGAGATTTAAACGACCAGTGATGTCACGTGAGATGGTACACCCCCCCCCCCCCCCCCTCTCTCTCTCTCACACTATTGCCTCAGAACATATCTTCGTAAAGCAGTGGCATTTACGACACTGTTTCACGTTCATCAAAGAAGCTCTTTAGCTCATCGGCATGTTAACCCCAACACTGCTGCATAGCTAGAATGAATAGAACTACTTTCGATACACCGGTCGTCATTATCTAGCACCATTCCACATTTCAATTTGAATTCAATCATCACAGATACGCAATCCCCCTGACTTTAGCCATAGAATATACAATTCTGGCTAAAACAAATTAAGTAACCTGACACTGTTTTATGAAGTATGTATGGTTAATTGCCTTGACTTATTATCTTCATGTAATAACATAGGAATATTAGCGCTGAAACATGAAGCTGAGGTGGTGGGAGGGCATATGAATGCTTGGTTATTCCAGGTGGAAAAATAGTGTATGTATTACGTTGAAACTGTAACCTCTGTATTGATTACATTATATGTATAAATCACTGTAAATCACAGGTGTAGTAAATGAATTAAATGCTGCTCAAGGTGAGAATATACTTTACCTTGCAACCTAAGCCAACGTACCCTGTACACAAAGTAAAACACAACAATGACAAGGTAAAACACAACAACGACAAAGTAAAGCACACTATAATGACAATGTAAAACATTTACCTTGATTGGACACATCCCATTAACTTTAGGTGGGATGCACAAATCCTCGTTTTCTTCAAGTAGTGTTTCCATGACAACTACCAGCTGTTTAAGACAGTACGCTCCCCGTCTGTCCCTCGTCAGCTAGTCGCGGCGCATCACGCTCTCACCTGTAATCAACGTAACGCTACAGGTAACAGTGTGAGTTAAAGTACAGTATCCCACGTACAGCTGCAGCACAGAAAACTCCGCTTCTACTTCACGTCTTCTGATAAAACACCATATAGAAGACACAGTATAGTTTCACCTATTACAAGAAGCGAACCTGTGCAGGTATCACCACCACACCTAGACAATAGCTAGGCGCAACTTATCACTGACAGCGCTTCAGTCACAGAGAATGCGTGGTAGCTAGCAGCCGTCTCCCGGTACCCCTTCTATCCAAAGAGGGGGCACAATCGCCTAGTTCTGGTGTACACCCGCTACAACGAGGATCGATCTCCTTTGAGTGACACACAGCAACTTATTGCCAGTTACTGCCACACGGCACTCGACGCGACCACGTGACATGTAGATTTCTATTCCGCTCACGTCGGTTGACGCAGTCACATACTGCGATCCCTGACCCTAGTGACTGCACGCTGATAGAACGCTGGGGCGTCCTCTAACGTAACGTCCCGGGGGTCCGCCATACACCTCCAGGACGTCGACTCTCTCCCTCTCTCTCTCTCATCTATCTCTTCCTCTCTCTCTCTCTCAACCCCTCCCCTCTGTCTCCCCTCTCTATTGCTCCCCTCTCCCTCGCTCCCCCTTCCTTCCTTCCTTCTCTCTCTCTCTCTCTCACACACACACACACACTCACACTCACACACACACACACACACACACACACACACACACACACACACACACGTAAACGTTATTGTATATCTATATATAATATTGAACGCACTACTATATTTTAACATTTCAAGTATATTTATAACTTACACGCGGATGAATTATCCAAATGCTGTTATTAATCGAATAAGACCATTACCTGTGTAATTCTCCGCGTATTTGGGGACAAACAACATGAACAAGAAAAGGTTAAATATCGCATGATAACATGGAGGGACATATAAACGACGCGTTTAGTTCGATGATAACGACAATCAGCTGGGGTAGATAACATACCCACAATAGAATCCCACTCTATAGTGTGTTTACATCGGTCGGATATCAAGGAGGATTTGTACGTCTATCCACCACGACCAGAATAACACATTACAGAGAATTCCATATAAAGTCAGTTCTAGTCCACGTGGTTCCAGCTTTTACAATCCTCAGCGACGGTTTAACATATTGCATAATCAACTCATTGCAACCTAACTGTTTACTACGTGGACGCGTGAGCTTTTGAAAGGTATGCGACCATTAAAAGTTAAAGCAACAATTAACGTTGGGACGGGTCTGAGTAGTTCGTAATAGTGTCTATCTACGGCTCATTGTTCGCTGATTCGAGATTTCTAAAAACTGCATAATGTGTCTTCTAACAGCAGTAACTGAGTAATTTACCTCCATACAAGTGTGAACTGCTTCCAGCATCCGTCACATTCACCTGAAGCTACTTCAAATCTTCTAATCGGTATTAGCTTATCTAAATTTAAATATTTGATATGCAATATTTTATGTTTTATATGCAATGCCCAAGGTAATACGTAGCATGTTCTGTCTTATTGGAATCTTGACTTAGATGGCAACGGTAAACTTGTGCTTGCATTGTTCTGGATACAGTTGTTATCAATGAAGACATTTTAAATATCCCGAATGTATAGATATGATAAAGTCTATAGTAGCGTTTTCCTGTACAGTTTATACCTGTTCCATTTACAGTCATGATCTATGTCAGTCCTCCACGATTTATAAACGATTGTTACAGGAATGCCCATGAAGTATAATCCTACTTTCGTTTGTCTAAGACAGATTCTAAGATGTACATGAGTCCATGCTAAACACCCAGCCTCAAAACATGGCCATTGAATGACTACAGTAAAGGTCCTTGCACACCAGAGGCGAATCTCGCGGCGACAAATTCGGCGATTTACGTTCTGAGATACTGCACACAAAAAGCGAGATTTGTTGTTGTCGCCACTGATTGTCGCTGCGATAAATCGCTCGCCTCTGGGGTGTGTAAGTACCTTTAACCTCCGTCAAAGTAGTTATAATTTCGAGGATGGCCAAACACCATCCCAAACAAAAACTTTCGATGGTTGTTCCTGAGAAGGAACTAATTTAATCACGGCCTTATTTCAGCAGGATCCCAACAGAAATGAACGTTTGTGAATCGAATTAAATCGGCATCAGCTTGGACATGACAGCATCTTGTTGAGACACCGCCGGACGACTGGGGAACAATCCCACTGCACGTAATACATTTACTGACATCCATCTGGGCAGGGCCAGGTCGTGCAGAAAATGTCAATGGACGCCAAACCAGTGTATTGACTACGAGTGACCATGACCTATAGTTCTTGTGGTCATTCATGATCTGTTGCTATAAACTATGATGCTGCTTGTGCTATTATTAAATACAGACATGTGGTCATATTTTGTTCTAATAAAGGTATGTAGACCTATTTTCATATTTTCATATCGTAATATTTATATGAGCTAATGCCAAAAGACCATGTCAAACAAAACCGTAGGGTCCGTATGCACAAATGTAGTTCAACCATAGTTTATGCTAAACTAGGTTTAAGCGACGAGTTATACCACTGTCGGTATGATCCTTAAACTACGGTTTAACTAAACTACGTCTGTACATATGACCTTAATGTTTATTCCTGAGAATGAAATAGTGTAATTACGGCCTATATGTATTATAATGAAAAACAGGATGTTGTGATAATTGGGTCGGTTGGTGGTGATTGTCGTGGTGGTGGTGGTGGTGGTGGTGGTGGTTATGGTGATGGTGGTGGTTGTGGTTGGTGTGGGTGCAACAGAGTTGTCGTGGTGGTGGTGGTGGTGGTGATGGTGGTGGTTATGGTGATGGTGGTGGTGGTGGTGGTTAGTGTGGGTGCGACAGAGTTGTTGCGAACATATCTGAGCTAAGGGTGGATGGACGGTGAAAGGTATATAAATATACAGTAAACTATGGTAAACGAAAAGAAATGCATAGAAAGAAAAGAATGTTAATTGGGAAGCACTGGACAAAACCTTCTGCTCTGTCACTTTTCATTGAGAAATCTTCTGTAGATTAATGCGTTCAGCTATACTGACGTTTATTATAAGCATGAAAACAAGCCAAAGTAAAGAATGGGGGACGAGAGGGAGAGTAGGATATAGGGAGAGGGAGAGGAGGATATAGGGGGAGGAAGAAAGATAGGGAATACAAATAGTATGTCCAAGATTGAAAGGGGACTTGAAGAGTGTATTTGAAAAGAGCTCGTTAAGTGAAGGCATTTTCAAAACCACCGGAAGTCAGTTATCACACAGATGTCGCAGCGAGGCAGCTCTACATTTGTAGCATGACCTTGTACATGAAAGATAGAGATATGGTCCGTCTTCCGGGACCGACACCTGTTTAAATGGTTAATGGTAATAGCATTAGAGATATATATGTCACAGTCAATGTCTAAAATCACTGTCAAATTGTATTTAAAAAATGACTGCCTTTATTTGACAAAGTGACTGGCGTGAGTTTAAATAAAGAAATGTAAGACTGAGTACAATTGTATATGCATTTACTTAATTGTGTGTGAAAACATTTAAAAATGTATGTAATTTTATGTGTAAAAAAGGTTTTCGTCAATTTAATTTATCAAATAAAAGGAGTCATTTTGTCATTTCAGGCTTTTAAGAAATTGACTGAGTGAATCGAAATTCACTGAAGATTTAAGTAATGTTACACGTTGTCTGATTTTAGACATTAACTGTAACATATACGGATCCGAAATGGACAGAATCTCTTCATTTATTTTACAATTCAGTAGTCGGAGTAGAAGCAGCAGCAGAAACAGTAGTACTAGTAAAAGTACTACTATAAGTAAGAGTACGCCAAAGTGGCGACATTCTCAACCCAAACGGAAGTCAGTTATCACAAGGTTGTCATAGCCAGACAACCATACACTTGTATCACGACCATGTACATTCAACCATACACATTATACTAGCTTCAGTCTTCATTCAAGGAAAGTAAGAGATATAACTTTTTCTCATGATGGCGGCAACATTTTAACAGGTTTTAGCATGGGAATAGTGGCGATAGTGGTGATAGTGGTGATAGTGGTAGTGGTAGTGGCGATGATAGTTGTAGTAGAATCAGCATCAATAGAAGAAGAAGAGGAAGAAGGAGAAGGAGAAGAAGAAGTAAAAGATGACGATAGCAGTAGAAACAGTAACACGTTGAACCTAAGAATTGTTCTACGATGTATGGAAGTTCATTAAGGTTGCTCAGAATGTTTCGCAATATTTGCATACCTAAATGTATTCATTCATGCTTAAGTGGCATGCGAACACATAGGAACTGTACATATGTGCAAACTTAAATATCTGAGTATATAATAAGTCTTTGAGAATAGCGTATAATATAGCTAGATACATATTAATAAAGCCACCTCACATGTCTCATACCAGCCTCATCGCATTATATAAAGCTAGTCGTAGTATTATGTATTCAAGGACACCTGTCATATCTTCTTAGTGCGTTCGAGTTTATAAGCTAACATTATACGAACGTAGTTACACGCTTATCACGCTAAGCTGGAAGGCATAGGGCATTCAATCATCGGCTTCATAAAATGAAATACCATTATTCAGAGATGTCACAATTATAATGTTAACTGTTGTTTGTTTTACGGGGCCAGTAGAAATCAGAAACAATCTGGTTGCCTTGAGGTAAACAATAAATAATACGAACTAATATAAATTTGAAGTAAATTCGTAATACTAAAAGTGTATACTTAGATAACTCATACGTCATAAAATAAGTTAGTTTCATATCCTAATGTTTATAATCGTTCCATGAGTTATAATGCTCTTGGAACATTAACACCGAAAAACTACTCACGACTGATTAAACACGTACACAACGAAGGTCACATTATTGTATCTTACAACTGTACGTAGCTGATCATGATCAGCACACCCAACACAAGTATTTAGCTCACTCCTTATGATATCATAGTAGCCACGATTGTTGGACGAGATTGATCGTCAAGCTAAGAATACTACATCACATTGACATTTACGAGTTCCATAGTTTCCTATCCTATTTTTACCTGTTTTCGGTGCATTTGATGCAATGCATGTCATAGTTTATATTCAGAAATCTACAAACATATTTTCCGTTCCTTTAAATTACGTTTTTAGGCTTGCATGTTCCATAAATACTTTCATGCTTTCGTTTTTCTAAAAATGCCGGATATATATTTTGCGAATTTATTTTTTACTCTTGATATGACTCTTCATATCCTACAATTATACAGGTCTACTCTGATATCCTACAATTATACAGATCTACTCTGATATCCTACAATCATCCTCTACAGGTGTACCTAATTGCGTTCCTATCTCCTACATGTGGTACAAGAAGTGAGATAGGAACGGAACTATAAGTACCCCTGCTGTGCGAGGATGGTCTAGCCTTTGATCAAAGATTATACCATAAGAATAATGTTGCCCATCATATGAGACAAATTGTCATTGTCTAGTTAGTATCCGTCAATATCACTGTACTGGGCAATGTAATTATCTAGAACTCAGTTCTATAGTGAGTGGCTCTATATCATGTTTTTTTTTTTTGTATACTCTCTAGGGAGTTGAGAAGGAATTGAGTGCACACAGATCCATTGACCGGGGTAATAATGTAGCGCCATGAGCATGTGTACGACATGGAATAGGCGCGTTATGGAATAGGCGCGTTATAAATACTAGTATGCATGATCATTAGTAGTAGTAGTATTCTAAAACTACTCGATATTGACTAACTAGGCTGTGTTATTTAATGTGGGCTGGCATTTTCACTCTCGTGTTGTAATGCCAAACATCTAGGCAAGTTTTAAACTGAAGAAAATTAGTTGAACTGAAGAACAGCTCTCTGATTATCTAACAAATATATTCTAAGTTATCAGTGATAATTATAATATCACGCGCATTGAAAACGGAACAAAATTATCCGTATTACCCAGGGTATCCTTTCACGAAGATTTCTTGTCCAGTCTAAGACCATAAATAAAGCTCTCTTTGCCGATAGCTAATACACTGCAAATACAGCTCTATGCTATCTTAGCGGATACGAGAGCTTTGTGAAAGGATACCCATGACCTGTGACGGATGTTAAGTAGGAAGTGACCATCTCAGAGAATGGATGAAGCTTTGTCAGAACTATTTAACAGACTGTCATTAATTAATATACACCCACATTTATCAGTTCTAATTAATTGTACATGTTATCTTCCTTGCGTTCAGGTGTCTACAGTGCACATCATATAACTAGATAGTAATTGTACTACTACTGGTATAGTTGATTTGTCCTGTGTCTAAGGATTACTCCATGGCTTTGGTGGAAGCTATATTACAGTATACCGCTTGTAGTGCTTATATATCATACATTGTGAGTAATGTCTCAGCGTGCAACTATTCAGGATGTTTGGAGATAGTATTTTTGTTGTCTACTGTTGCGTCCATATCGAGTTATAGCCTTGTTCTAAAATCGTTGTTGAACTAATATTACCTGTAATTTCTGAAATAATAAAATGCCCAGTAGGCCTAACTTGATATACGTGTAATGTCATTATCCTGCTTTATAAATAAGCACGATAAACATGACCTACATTACATTCAAAAACATCATAACAATAACAACAACACACAATGGCTCTATGGAACAGTAATAACACTAATAATAATAATGTGACACTTATAAATAGCGCATAATTACATACGTAATGCGTATATCCATGATAACATAATATAACTTTACATATTTTGTATAAAGGAAATACGATCTATATCATTATTCTTGATTTGATGCATTCCATGCATACGGCTTAACATACCTTCTAACTATATATATAAAAAAAGACACACCATGATGTAACCCAGAATATAAATATGATATAAAACGAAGAAATTCATAAATTAATTATGGGACCAATAGTGGAACAAATTCTATTTTTAGACATAATATCCGGTTATACGATTTTGTTGATAACCGTGTAAGTATAAGTGACATGTTCATGTAGTGCTGCAGAAATCCCAGATTTTCTGCCGACAACCCAAACCGGAAAATTAATAAACACCACTACATACCAAATTGTTCAGGAGGATGTAAGGAATTAGGAAATGCGTGATGCCAGACGTGAAAACAATTACATTCAGAGTTATCGCCCTTGGAAGACAAGGACTTTTGGTACACCTATTTTTCATTATATACATTTATTTCAATACAATCTGTTAGTATTGCTTTCCTGCCTATTTTTCTTGATGCAATTGACAATTGGAACTACTTTATATGAAAACCGGCTCATGAAAAGTTGCAGCTAATGCGGGTAGTGCAATATTCAAAATGGCCGCCGACGTGTAAATATTATTATATAACAGTTTCTCCGGTTGAGGTAGAATGATGAATGGCTGTCAGATTTTGCTATTTCTGGCATTACAATTCCATTGGGGGAATTATTGTAGAATTTCAGCAGCTTCGTGACCATATAAATCCAATATGGCCACTAAATAGCCACAATTCGCCATTTTGGATAATCCCAAACTTTAATACATATGGTGCCATATGAGCTAAAATGACAGATGAGGTGTGATTTCCTACTAATTTTGGTATTACAAATCCATTGGAATGGTTACTGAAGCATTTTGGAGTGACCTTGACCTCTAATTTCAAAATAGTCACTTTTCGCCATGTTGGAAACTGTCTGGAGGCTATTTTGGGTAGAACACATTTGCTAGACTAATGTGGGTATGCTGAATCCGATTAAGGTGGTTACCAAGCTGAAGTTTGAAGATTTGACCTACTAATCAGCAAAAACCAAATGTGTATGGCTGTTGTTATGTTTACGTACCTTACGTTGTATATCCCGATTTATTACTCGTGGACAACGTTGAATCAAACATAAATGTAAGCACAAGATCCTAATTAACGACGTATTAAGAGTTTCTCGGGAATATTAGTCAACCCAAGGCCTAGTATACCTGTTTGGCTATTACCGGAACTTGAAAAATTCTGGGATATTCTTGTAAATTATAAAAAAATAGACCTATATTACTTATGCTCCTAATATTCAATGTTTCTTTAATCTGCATATCCTCTACGAAGAATAAATTGTCGAACCACCACAAAACAATTGTCTTGTTTTATCCCTTGAATGGTGACCGTAACAGTCTATAGGCATTGAACAAATGCCAGCAAATAACTATCTAGTCTATATTCAATATGTATCGATTAACAAGAAGTTATGTTTATTAATAATTATTTCACAAAGGGGTTAATGGTTTCCAGTAGTAGTGAGACATAAACAGGTTGTTTTGACACTGTACACATTCACCATGTAACAGGCATTTCTATTTAACGCCCGCCGATTGCCTGTAAGGTACTCGTTACACGAGAATATGTAACGTGTTTCATAAGAGATTTATCGCGTGTATGTTTGTACAATGGAGCTTTGGCGGTGTGTTACGATTAATCGATCAACGATTAATTAGAAAACATATATTTTGTTCAAAGCGGTATGCTAATTTCAAATCCCGCGTTAACATGGTATAGTATATATCTTAACTGTCGTTATGGCTTCTGGTGTAGTATATTGTATGGGTAATTCCACACGATCATCTGCTAGCAAACCTTCAGTCCGTGTGTACTAGCTGGTAGGTTATATACGACCCCTCGACTTATTTTTTAATGTCGAGCACTGAGACGGGTGTAATTTGCATTGTTCGAGTACCTAAACGGACGGGTACGATTGGTTCGAGCACCTAGATGAGTAAGGGTGATTTTGTCGAGCATATGCGATTGGCTCAAGTACATAGATGCAGTCGGACGAGGAAAAGGGTGATTGGGTCGAGTACCTATAGATAGACTAGTGTGATTTGTTTGAATGTACTAATTCTAATCATGGGTGATCGTGATTTGGTCGAGTATATACCTATATGCCAATGGATGAGGCTGATTTGGTTGAGAATGTAGATATATGATGATGAATTAATTGAAAGCATACTAGATGGACGAGGGTGATTTGGTAGAATACGAGTACACGTATACAGTATATGGGTGACACATGCTTTCTCATTACGTATACTTTGTATATGCTCAAAATTCATTCGTCGCGTATTTATCAGTGCATTGTCGATATTAACACACTTGAAGCAAGGTTTCGATTTGGAAAATAAAACAGAGTATAGACCAATACCTCGTCTTGCCATTTTTGTCTCAGACATGTTCTATGGGGACAAATGAAATGGACATGATGACGTATGAGCGTTTCATTGCGCTGAGGAGTCAGAGACAATCGATGAACACTTATTATGAAACCGATCTGTTGTTGCAAGCGCTATGCTGATTGCCAATCGCGCATGCATACATAATAACACGTAATGTTATATATTTGATCTTAACTATCGTTATGGTCTCTGGTGTACTCGATGGGTAAAGCTACACAAGCATATGTTGTCGACTCAGTCCGAGTCGACTTTCTGATATAACAACCTCTCCACTTATTAATTTTATAGTTATAATGTTATAGTGTTAAAACATGTCATATTAAACCTTATATTGTTGTACATCATTCTAATATTTCACATTCAACACTATAACATTAGCACTACTGTCAGGACAGTCACGGCAGTATCTACATCCTGTTTGGCATTTCTTTGCCCTGTCTTGTCAAAGTATGATTAGTGTATACCCGTGAGCTAGTATTCCAGTATTCCTCACTCTTGAACTCTGAAATGTTTCCTCAATGTAGAGCATTTATCACGACCATTTGTTGCTACCTACATTCACATTTCATACATAGGTTTTCGAAGAAAGAATATGCCACTATAGCTATATATGACAATGACGTAGATGAATTTAATGTTGCTATTTAATTGCTCCGCCTATGATACTTTTTAATAAGGTTAACTGTTTAATTCCAGAATTTGATCTTTTAACTAATTTTAAACATTATGTGTCAAAACATGTTTAAAATTCTACATAGCTGCACGTGGCTATTATATAAATAAACTGTATATTAATATGTGCTACTTTAAAATAGTCGCTGTATATTGAATATCTACTTTATATATGTTGTATATGTATA
>JAVCKX010084687.1:0-13010 GCA_034780695.1 Lepetodrilus gordensis | reverse complement strand
TTGTTGGAAATATTACGTTGTTCCAACAATGAAATCCTAACGTTGCTCCAATGTTGCATAACTTACGTTAATCCAATGTTCATATCCAACCAATTTAATAACGTTGGTCCAATGTTGCAATCCTAATGTTGATCCAATGTTGCAAATATTACGTTGATCCAACAATTAAATCCTAATGATGATCCAATGTTGTAAATATTACGTAGATCCAATTTTCATATCCAACCAATTTCATAACGTTGATCCAGTGTTGCAATCCTAATGTTTATCCAAGGTTGATTCAACGTATTTGTGGCTGCTGGTTACATAGACCCAACTGTCAGCCTAGCATTGTGTTTGTATGTTTATTCATTCATTCAGTCATATTCATTATAGTTTGTTGGACCTAATTACAGAATGTCGTCAAGAAAACCTGAGAAGAAACAACAAGACAGAACACAGACTAAACTTATTGCATACAGTGAGTACATTTAAACACTGACTGGTATCCTTCTAATTATGCTCTATTTATTATATTTGACAAAATATTGGCATGAATATATATATATTCATGCCAATCTTTTGTCAATTATAATAAATAGAGCATAATTGGAAGGTTACTAGTCATATATATGAAGTCGTTTTGCTATACTTGAAATTAAAGTTATTCTATAGTCTGGTCACCACATGGTAAACAAAGCGTTATCGTGCAAGACGGTAAAATGCTAAATTATAAATCGACATGCTGAAGTTATGCAGAGACTTTCACAACTCTACTTTTGGATATGAACTAAGTGATATTCAATTTGACGTATCAATGCAAAACAGCTTCTGTAACAATTACTTTTACCTAAAAGTAAATAATGACCTGATAAAAGTAGGACATCTACTGTAGAGCTTATTAAAAGATAGAAAACTTTATCGGTGAAAACGTGTAGGATAATGGATTCATCCGCCCCCCCCGCCCCCCTCTCTCTCTCTCTCTATCTCTCTATCTCTCTCTCTCTCTCGCTCTCTCTCTCTCTCTCTCGGGGACGCACACACGGTAAACGAAACACTACATTTATATTTTCGTTCAAACTCATTTATATTTGCTTTTCAAAGAACAGTTTGCGGATTGTATTTGTAAACCGCACCAAACCAAGGGAAACTAGTAAGTAGAGCTAACGGAAGCACAGTACAGCACTCTAATGTCAGGTGCTACTTTACTAGGGAACTACCTATAGCCCTGTCTGCGTCCTCAGTACTACACAGTCTTTAGCATTAAGACGATTTCCAGCTGGTATTTTTACCATTCACCGTAAATATATGTCTGACCATAGCACCGCTGTATTGATCGTCTTAAAGCACGGTACGAAAACAGGAGAGGCTAAAACGACTGGATAATGCAATTTGCCAGCCACTGAATAGATAAGTTGGCCTCTGTTTGTCGTTACGTTTCTGATTTACGCCGGTTTCCTTCCAAATGATATATAATGATATTTGACAGACAGCAGCTATCATCTGGAATACAAAGGAGAATCGAAAGGATGTACATTATAATGTAGCATAGTCGTCGTGATGGGTGATAGTATAACATTTTACGGATGATCTGCAAAGTCCTCGCTAATGTGTATGCATGTTAATATTGGTGTATGGGGAACATAGGTCAAAATAGGTCAATTATATGCTAAAATGATGAGCAATAAACTTGACAATAACCGGATGAAAGGCCTATTGATCTATATGTTTGACACATTTTTCATTTCTGTTTATATTATTCTGAATATCTACTTGTTTTTGAAACCTTTATATATATATATATATAATTATATTGATTTGATGAAGTTTTTGGTTGAATTACATAATGCTATACTTTGAACGATTTATTTTACTAATGGTGTTTATATGTCAGAGATGTGAACTCAAATGAGATGCATGTCTTGATTGATTTTACCAAACAATTACAATACAGCAACAAAACCGGAACGTGCAATGATTGTACATGCCGATGAGTCAAGGTCGTAATCCACAATGTATATCGCTGATAAAGAAACACACTTTCCGAATTTCGTTCCATCCACCTATAGCGAAATATCATTATCCCCGTAATCGTAATCGTTATATATGCTGCTAGTGTGGACATATCATCTATTGATTGCGCAGCTGATTTAATACTGAATTTGACAGGCAACCTTGACAAATATACTGACATATTCGAACACGTACCCTTGTCTAGATTACAATCTCCAGTCTGCAGTATATATTATGCATAAGCGATCTTCCGTGGCCAAAAATAAAACTCCGACTATGTGTTGCCTCTTTAAAGTCGTGATGATTCATTCCAAGACACACAGGTGATATTGTATTGGTAGGCACTATATAATACCACACATGGTATATATCCAACGGTATAGGTGTACATCTTATCTCGGACATACTGGATTATTCATAGGCGACCGTCAACATTTATAAGTCGCCTGTGAGGTGGAAGTTGGCACCGATGTGCCTTCGTAGTTGTGTCTGGTACGGGTCCAAGAGAAATACATGTCTAACAAACACCTGTAGTACTAGCCAATAACTGATCAAGAATAATCTGGCTTTTAGGAACTTGTGCACGGAGTTGATCGTCCAAAGCGGGGAACAGGGTAATGCTTTTCGAAGCTCTAATATATACTACGATACCATACGGATTCCCATGTGGATCGTGCACTTACGAGCTCGCTATGCCATGTCTCGTAGTGGATACGAGAGCTTCGAGAAACGATACCACAGACGTCAGATCTGTAGTAGGACGAGATGCAGAAGATAACCGTCATTGTTAACCCGCCCCATAGTTCAACTGAAATGTATATATCTGGTAGAGAATGGCATTGCTTCATTTCACTAAGTATGTTACGTATATGTTACGTACATATATACCTCTCTAAAAGAGTGAATAGTCTATGGATTGTTTAAGAGAAGGGGTCAGCATGTCTGTTGTCAAACCTTTCTGACAAATGTCCCTCTTCTCAGAGAAATATGGCAATGGCAAGTTGGCTACTTATTCTTGTTTCCATATTCAATTTGTTTCTAGTTTTATTTCCTGAAGTAGACACAATTATAAAATCACGAAAAATCACGAAACTCCTTAAAACGTACCTAAACCGGAAGTGTGCTCATATGACACCTACATAGGCTGATAGACTCTATTGAAACATGTATATTGCACCTATCAAATCTGAATTGCATAATCGTTCATGTATCGTAGAACACTAGCTCCTTATTCAGAAAAAAAAAAATAGAAATATTTTGAATATCGAAAAATGAATAAGGAGCCAACTTCCCATTGCCGAGAAATATACCCTTAACTTTGTCTGATGCTCCGCTATGAACTGTTAATTCCTCCTCCTCCTTCTACTACTATTACTACTAACACTAATACTACCACCACGTCTACTACTACTACCACTACTACCACTACTATCACTACTACTATTATTTCTACTACTACCACCATCACAACTACCATTACTACTAGTGTTACTACTATTACTTATACTAACACAACCCTGACGACTTTCACAACCACAACTACTACTACTACTGAAAATACTAGTAATGCTTATTCTGTCACATGTATCCTCTATGCATGCACGTATTATACATGAGATGCTTCTAATAAGGAGCCAACGTGGATATATCGACCGGCCAGAGTCTGCCTTGACATTGTAGTATACCTCCGTCCCACAACCTACTGCAGTCAGAAATCTCCAGACATGAATGCTTCACAGCAGTTTTCCCCACACTCAACAGAGCATCACTATTTGATTGCAGACACTGAAATAGTTCACAATTAGCTCACCGAGATGGGCCTAATTCAATTGCACATAAACGATAGCCTCATGTCGTAATGTCATTGTATTCTATTCAACTGACACTTCAACACTAACATCGTATGTATTATGCATAATGCATCATTTGCTGTTAATTTGTGCATTTGGAATACGTGTGTATTTGCTTTCCAATGCTATTACTATGTAGTATCAATTCAACGCACAAATTAAACACTAGCATTGATTGTAGTTGCATAATGCATTAGTTGCGGTTAATATGTGTATTTGAAATGTGTGCGTCTTTACTTTGCAATAATATGTAGCGATTTCGTAATGGTGTGGAGTTATCAATTGGAGATCATTATACCAGTGGTCTGTGTTAATCAAGGCTATTATGGACATAGTCAGACAGTGATGCATCAAACCTAACCCAATCAATACGTAACATTTCTGTCCATTATATCGAGGTGAGAATCATCAAGAGACTCAATACACGTAATCACCTGAGCGTGTGGAAGATTACAGAATACACTTATTCCTGAGTACCATGAGATTCGGAGCAGTGTAAATCGCATAAGAAACGAATTAACAAACCATTACGTAAACATATTTGGAAGTAATGATTTATAGTTCACAGTGTACTTTTCATCTTATGCAAACTATGTTAAGTAAAAGTCGCCAAACTAATAACACAAAAGCTCAGTATAGAATAAAACAGTTAACAGTACTAGTGCTATGTCCGCCTGACACCAAATTACAATGTACATATATTTGAAAAATAATGGTTTATAGTTCACTGCTTACTTTTCATCGTATGCCCAAACAATAGGTAAAGGTCACCTACATTATAACACGAAACCACAGTATTGAAGAATACAGGTATAGCAGCATGACACCAACATACAATATACAATGGACGAATACTATTACCGAGCATACTACATGACAATACCTACTGCAGGTTGAAAACTATACAATACTCATTAAGGGCTGGTATTAAACTTCCAGTTGGCATTAACATGCATATTGCAGTGTATTCCTGTGCTCACCTATGTGAATGGCACATTATTACACAGACACTTGTTTTCCGATAATCAACGCCCGACTAGTCTATAGGATACTATCACTGCTGTATACAATGGTGTACTGGTATCTCTTCACTGACTTCATGACGTGGGTCCCACAATGGTTGGTTTGAATACAGGTACACTTCCAGACTGAAACATGGCAGTGGCACACACATACACATACACACACACACACACGCACACACACACATGCACACACACACACACACACACACACACACGCACACACGCACACACACACGCACACACACACACACACATGCACACCACACATGCAAAGAACGTACCTTGGAATCTAGCTTGACCAAATTGACCTCAATGCTGTAAACCATCCAGTATGACTACGCAAAGGAATGTTTTAGATGATGCACTGACATCTCTGGTTATTCCACTTGAAAGCGTCTTTAAAACAATACTCATCCAGGTTAAATTTCGACTCCGTTAATTGAGGCCGTTTCCTCAGTACTCCCTCTGAGCATGATCTGCTATGCGGTAGCTTCACACCTCAGAGCAGGACGGTTCCGTCAATCCAACACCAGATCGCTCGGTAGTATATGAGTATCCATAACAAAGCCCACTCATATCCGCTGCAACTCCCGTCTCGGCAAACGGCGGGAGGGAATACGATTTAAGACACTAAATACACCGTTCTCTAACTGTACGTCGGATTCCCTGCTAACCCTATGATGAAAGACGAAGAACTGGTAGTAATGTATAAGGAGGCACGGTCCAGAGCTCCACATGCATCTGGCGTTGCTAGTTCAATATGCAGTTCGGTAAAGAGAGAAGCCGGAGTGAGTGAGAGTGCTACTGGAGAACGGTATGCATACATACAGTGTACATGCACAACAGTATCCGGACTCTCTGCCACTAGCTGAGGATAATTGTTGTTGGTCTCTGGCAAATACCGGGTTAGCAGGTCTCGTAATAGCGGTGGTGGCTCATCAGCTGATAAAGATAAGGTCGGAGTACACCGATTTCTCGATTAGGTAATTGGTGCCGTTACTAGTACTCAGGGGAAAGGTGCAGAAGCTCGCCTTGGTTCAATGACGGGGGTAGGGGAGGGAGGAGGGGGTTCTAATGTGGGGAGCTAACTACTCTTTCTCAATTACAACCATTATGGGCGGCGCGGTTAGGGGGATGAAGTTCATGTCACATGTCTTAAGCAAAGTGTTTCACACTGATTACGATGTTTCCGGTGAGCGTAAGCCTTCGAATTCGAGGTAATACATCAATGGCACGAAAGCACACATTTCCTAAGAAGCACGTTTACTTTTTTGGCTTAGATACGCGTGCCTCCATGCGGTTCTGAAAGATCTCACAAAAGCAACGCAGTTTATAAAGGTGATGCTATTTTATAATACGTGGCTTTACTACATCAGTATGCATGTTATTGTACATGTATTAATAAATACTACTGGATCGTACATATATACATACTGGAGCTGTACTAATGAATACTATAGTGTCAAGCATCTAAATGAATAATTGCAACTAGTCAAATGTCATTATGGTTTTCTTTTAAAAGAAAAATAATGTGTTGATGTATAATGCTTTTGTGAGATCTTAATACTTAATTAAATGTATTTGACATTATCATCAAACTTAATGCAATAAAAACTGAACACTTATTGAATTATCTCAATTTAAATATTGAGTTAATTCAGGTTTTATTATTGCATAACATTATACTGTTCAGCACCATTGTATGTATGAGGAATATCATGGAAATATGAGCAAGTTAATGTATAAGATATTCGGAGGTACGTGTGATCTCTGACCCGATTGTAGTCATGATTAGGTCACGTGATTGCCACACTATTGACGTCAACAATTGACATGCATTCACACGATGTCAATACTGTCATGATTTATAACTTCATAATAATTATGGCTCAAATCATATTTCTGCTGGACGCTGCTTAAATCCGCACCGAGCCTCTCTGGTACATTGTACTCAAATGGCGGAAACTGTGGACTGAATTTTGCCATAAATATCAGTCAGCCTCAATAATTGCTAAATCGGACTGATTAAATAGTGTAAAAGGGCAACAATGGAGAATTACTCACGATGAATTTGTGATTAATGTTCTAAATGATCTCTCATTTTACGTTCATATTAAATCACTGAATGGTAGCGAGAACAATTAGTTGGTTTTATGAACTTGCGGAAAATACACATGGAAATCATTAAATAAATGTTTAGTACATTTGGTGATCATTTATTGTTCCATTATAAATATTTGCATACAGGCGAACTATTAATAATACTGGCATTTGAAACGTCCTGGTAATAAATTGCATATTGTATTTCATATGGACATGTTCAAATATATGTTTCTCATTAACTACCTCTTAGGTTAATAGGCCATATACATTACTGTGCAACTAGATAAATGTGGAATAGTAAGCTATATCAGGAATACAGAAAAAACATTATGCTAATTACCAAACACATTTAAAATAACAGTGTTATTGTATGACATTAACTAGCCTATGTTATTTAGGAAATATTGTTTCCAAATAGTTTTAAAATGGTCGCATTTTACTTACCAGCTTTCCAATTACTAGTATGCTGGCTTAATCTAGACTGGTGACCTACGAACATCAATTCAGAAATGCCTTGCTTATTTATTACTATTTGAACAAGTTTTTTCTCTCTCTGTTCTCTCTTAAGTATTGCCCAAAGGCACCCAATAACTTTGACTAAATAATATTGACTATATGACAACTATAGCCATATATTTGACCTTGGGATTTCCATAAATACGTCTGGCTTTTGAGGAACAAAATATACAACAAAACCGGAGTTTGTCCTATGAATTCCAAGTTATAATGTGTGTAACATTGATAACAATTTATCACTTTTTAATCATGATTTTCTCTCTAGATTACAAGAGCCTAAGGGTGGAAATCTATTGGCTGTTGATCATGTGTTAGCACAATGTATTACTACGCTTCTTTTAGGTTTGCTTGTACACTGACCACTTCTAGCAGTGAAAGACCTTTCCATTACATGCCGCGCGTGCTTAGTAGGGTTCAAGTCACGACTGAGACAAATCCTCTAGTCGATGGCATGACGAAATGGCAAATATTCTCTCAGAATAGCCTTGGCAATGTGCTGTCGGAATAATTATTTTGGAAGATTTTCAAAAATCGGAATTAACCTGTATAAAATAGATACGGAACTGCATTTTCAGTGATATATTCTTCGGCACATTAAACATGTGTTTCTTCGTCTAGTCTACTTCTATAGTATTGCCGCCATTGTTCACATTAACATTCCTCCTATTCGCGAGATAAGGTATGTGTTAATGTATAAGTTGCACCTGCATTCCCCCGACCAAAGGGATTCATAAAGACTTCCCCGTGTCTCAGTATTGTTGTTTTCCCACGTAACTTAATACAGTTTGATATCTGATTGAAATAAAGCCAAATACATCAACTCACGAATAAATCCTCAACTCAGGAATGTGTATCACGTCAAAACAACTGAAACAGCTCATTATTATCACATATACGTGCTATATAGGAATTCTAGACAGTATTGTATCTGCATGTAATGAACTCAAAACCCATCGTGTTCCACACCATACTACTTGTCATGTTGCTTTAATAGTTACCATCAGTATGACGCATGAATACAAACCATACTCCAATTTCGAATTCGTCATTTATTCCATTCATAACAGCTAATGGTGGAGATAAATAGAATACCGGTAGTCATCGTTACTGAATCTCTCTCATTGTTTTCCCATACTAATCAATTAGAGATGGACCATCAAACAGGAACTGAAGATTAACCAAGTCTTCACATACTCTACAATAATACATAGCGTGGGAGTCTGCGACGGCAAGACAAGACCATTTAAGACACCTTCCAAAACAGGACTCATGACATGTTTTCATACTTATAGTTAAAAGTACACCGCGTTACTGTAGTCCATGACTTAACCATATAGTACCATTATTGGACTGCATACCTTCAGAACTCAATTCCAGTTTTTACAATCTGTTATTACAATGTCATGTTCGATGTGTTCAATGTTAAAGTATATATTGTAGTCCATGAATTAACTAGATAGCATCAGCGTTGGATTGAAAGCTTCCGAACTCAATTCCAGTTTTTGAAATTAGTTAGTACATGCTCGATGTGTTTTATGTTAAAGTAGTATACTGTAGTCTATGAATTAACCATATAGTACCAACAATGGATTGCAAAGCTTCGGAACTCAATTCCAATTGTTTAAATCAGTTATTACATGTACGATGTGTTCTATGTTTAAGTAGTATACGTTTTCTTTGTTCTGAGAGGAAGCATTACAAGTGTATAAGTGACGATGTCGGTCTTCTTGTTTTGGAACAATTGGTGTAATGTTCTTTCGTATAAATGGTACGCCATCCAACCTGTTTGATCACCTCCTGTGCCGTGAGCGCAGCATTAGGCACGTCGCACACAAGACAGGGTATAATTCGAGCTGAGAGATAATCTATAGACCGGCTTCGTATAGTAGTCCCTATTGGTAGACAAGCCGTTAGTTAGGAGAATCACATTCACAGACGGAGGAAAGAACACAAACAGCACGACGCAGCAATATATTACCTCCACCTTAACGCTCTCGGTTTACATCAATACTTAGAATTGGTTTCTGTAGCGTGCTGTTAAAATTGTCATGAGGACACATTTTTAACATTGAAATTACGGAATCGTGTTTTCTGTCATAACTAATTAGGTCACGAAAGTGATATACGTACTATTTTAATAACTACAAAGTGAGAAGGCTGAAATTCAGAATATGGTGTTTAAACATTGGAATACTAGTAATGCTGCTTTTTGTGTTATGCTCCCATTTAATGTTTACTATAATGCACTGAAACATATTAAACTCATACATACTACAGTCCGCACTACGGCAATATTCTTGCCGATGAGACTATTGATAAGTGCATATATACATGTACATGTAGCCCTACTTGATATGAGGTCTAGTACAGATATGGTGTTACACCAACAGCAAACAAATAGTTAGGTGTCCTGTTCGAGGTACAGACACTTTCACCTCGGGGGTGCTAGTTTATTTTAGAGCATCCACGTTAGGTATACTGGCCCGGGCAGCTAAAAGACATTTGACTTTGTTGCTGAGAACAGCATGTATTGGGCAGTGCGGTTGAGGCTTGCCTAAAGAAAAAAAATAACATCCCAAGGGAGGTAATGCCCAGATTAGTATGCACGGGGTAGTCGTGTGAGATCGGAGGTCGTCTAATGACCTGATTAAAGCCAGCCTCTCTGAAAGAAGCAGCATCACAACTCGGTTAAATCGTCATCAGTGTAATTCTCTGGGTACTAACATATCAAAACTAACATGTTTGACGAATGTATCGTACAGGAGATCCAGGTGGAAGTAGAGTGTTATATAATTTCCGGTTATAGTGAGGTATGGGGCCTGCTCCTTTCTAGCTGTAATGTATGTACTTTCTGTCTGACGCATGCGCAGCTACACTGTGCGGTGTTGATCCTTGGTAACTGCGCATGCGTCAGACATAAAGGACAGACATTACAGCTGGAAAGGAGCAGGCCCTTAATCCGACTATAGTCAGGCCATTTCGCGAAACGCAGCCCATGCCCAGAGATTACGATTTTTTTTTAGTACGAGCATGCTCAACTCAGTTATGTTTCACTAATCTCCATATAAAATGAGCAGCATTAAATCTTACTAAACATGTTTCGCAATCTCTGGGCTTGGTCTTCTGTAAATGCTACGTGACGACCATCATAATCTATCACCAATGAGGTGAACCATTACGAAGAAGCTACGCACCACTCGTAAGTGTTGTACCATGGAACCTTTTCACTAACAATAATACACACGATTATTCGATGGTCATTAAAGCATCATCTATTTTGCCCATTTCTGAGGATAATTGCCAACATATACGTCAACATTGAGTGTGTTGGTTGTAGCATGGGGATAATACGCTTAACTAAATTCACCTCAGCATGTTCTCATGCCACCGCTCACACATGCATTCCAGTGTGTATGCTTATGGAGAATTGGAAGCTTATAGGATTTGTGCATCTTCCATCTACAAGTGACCTTGACAATGATGCCAATCTCTCTACAATTCAGGATTAATCTAGGCTAAACAGATAGCGTGCCAGATTGAGTGTAAAGCCAGTGTGCCACTCTTAGTATACGGTAGATCTCATTCACCAAGAGATGTCAGCACTGGTAGCTGTGACAGTGAGAAATAGTTGCATGTCATGGAGGCAGCTGTAATACATGGAACCATCCCAATGACGTGTTACAACCAACGGAAGCAGAAACCGTGTTTTACATGACGTGAATTTATCGTTTTGTTTTTCAAGTTACTGGCATCAGATTGAAGCTTTCGTCATATAATATTATCTGATACCACAGGGCATTCCTTCAAGAAGGTATAACTGTACTTGATTTGATTCCAATGTATTATACTGACATCACATCAACATGTGATTAATCTACACCACGATACTCGTACTTTAGTAATTGAGACCTTTGTCGAGAGACTGTATATGGCGTCTTATTGGATAGGTTAGCTTCATGTACTGCCCTTGAGGTATCGTTTAATAGAACGGTAGTTTCGTGGTTATCTTGAAACGAGACCCAGGAGTAAGTCCGGGAATGTGCCATGATTTACGCGCGGACTACTACCGGTACGACCAGGACGTGAATCATGATTGATGCGCAGACTTCCGGTATGGCCCTCGCGCGAACTGATACGAGGGCGTGAATCATGAGTGATGTGCAGACTTCCGGTAAGACCCTTGAGTGAAACACAGACCTGCATCACCAGCGATGTCATATTGCAGACACCTCCATGTTCCACGTTCTGCTCTAACCTATCCTCTGGGAGCAATAATCATTTCATAACGATCATCACATCAACACTTGTGTTGCATGACAGTGGACTGCAGGCCGCTAGACTAGCCATAGTCTCAACGGGGGCACATTGCCTCATATTCATATCCATTCTACTGATTTGTATGATATTTGTATGAGACGTAGAAAACATTTCTTTCGGACGTCGCCTCGTCGATAGGGTTGGGTGTCTTGCACAATAAACCTCAAGGACACCCAGTGCTTGGGTGTCATGGGTGTCTTACTGAGATCATGGAGGGATCTCGAAAGGTTCTGCTAACGTTAACAAAATCTTTAGTGTACTATTTACTTGAAAGGTTTTACTTATTCCCCATCCAAAAAAACTTATGTAACTTTCCATGACGGACTGTATATTGACGAGGGATCCGTAAAAAAACGTACTTGGCTGTGAAAACATTTTGTGTAATATTCACGTGAAAAGTTTTACTTATTCCCCATCAAGCAAGACTTGTGTAACTTTCCATCACTATGTTGAAGATAATACGGTCAGTGACAGGGACGTAGCGTGTCAACATTAGCAAACTACGAAAACAACGAACGCGCAATGTTACGACAGCGGAACCAAATCAATTTCGGTAAATCCGCACTAAATTCAGTTGAGCCCCAAATTGCGCGAGTGTGTTAAACTGATTGCTTGCAGTCATCAAACAACAGTTTACAATGCAGTGCTTCACTGTTTTATTGATTATATGCACCCAGTTTAATTACACTGCAGGGCAATGTGTCTGTCTTAAATCATAGCTGGGCAGCAAAACTCGAGAAAGAAACGTCCTCGTGCGTTTGGGAGACGGTAGTTTGTATTGTGTTTGCATTCCATGAAATGGGATGAATTAAAAATTTAGTATGATTTAGTTTTGGTTACCATGCCGAATGAGTGTCAGTGTTAAGCACTATTGACTAGCTTAATCTAGATCCTAGGTGCTGTATACACAACTTATTATTATTATTATTATTATTATTAAATCAAAAATATGTGGTAGACATATATACGTAAACAGTCGTCCTGAAGGCTGTAGGGCCGAAACGTTGACAAGATGGACATATTACATTTTATTATTATTATTACTATTAATATAACAACAATTATAATAGTTATGATGATAATACTACTACTACTAATAATAATAATTATAATTATTATTATTATTATTAGTAGTAGTAGTAGTAGTAGTAGTAGTACTAGTAGTAGTAGTCATGATTAGTAGTAGTAGTAATAGTAGTAGTAGTAG